>WEDG01012040.1:7500-15895 GCA_017591395.1 Schistocephalus solidus | reverse complement strand
AGGCACACGCGCACACCCCAATCCAAGTGCATGCACACAGGTACAAATAGGGTTGAAGCACGACCTTTTCAACTAAGTGCGGTCAACAAGGGCCCTGCGTTAAGGCGCTGTCAGGCCATCACCTCATCGTTGCCCCCAGAGTGGTATATTGTTTCGTTTTCACAGACTCACTGATTAGCAATCCAAGTCAAATCTCAAAACAAGGGTCATCTAAAAGCTCCTACATGCAACCTAAATGGTGGGCGGATTTGTCCCCTGGTAAAGAGGACGGGAAGTCGATTAATGGGCTTTTGTTTGATTCAAAGTGACCCGCAAATCAGGATTGGCCCCTGGTACGGATTACTTGTATGACACCCCAAACTGGACACTTGACTTGCAAGTCAATATTCCCAATATAAACCGGCAAGACAACGAACCCGTGGCTCAATGGTTAGAGCGTAGGAATTCTGATCAAACGGATCGCAGGTTCGATCCTCGTGCGGTGCGCCACCTGGGGTTGGGTATGATTGGCTGCCAACGGCTAATAAGCCACGAAATTGCCATTCCCGCCTCTCTAGTCTTTGTCGGCAATATTCATCTGCCGAATGAGTGGAATGCGTGAGTTCTGTTAGCGCTCGGCGAGGTTTCATCAGTTTATGCAAGACTGCTACCTCTCGGTAGCGTCGTAAGGGCACTGCAAGCGTGTTCGACTGCTGTCCATTGAGAGCCAAAATCAAGTGCAACACAGTGAACTTGGTTCACATATGAATGTTATTGAGTGCATAGTGGTCAGTTGAAACTGTTATCGAAGCAATCCTGCGATGTAAAATACACAGTCAACTGTTGCGATCTGTTCAAAATTTTCAATTTTTAGAGAGAGATATGCTTTATTTTGAATGCCTCATTTCAAAATTTTTAACAAAAAGATTGTCATTCACCATGGACTAAAATGCGTACATAAAAGTGTTAACAACGATACAGAGAGTCCAAAAGCTGCAACTCTTGGTATCATGAGCGGTCGTCTGTGAAGGAGTCGCCGAGTTTGCTACAGATTCTCTTCCTTCAAAACGGTGCTAGCTTCATTTCTAATTGACCTCATTATAATAATTAAAGTAAACAGAGTGGTAAATAACGGTATCTAATGCGCCAACTGGGGCAGCCCATGTACATATAAGAGAAATGAACATGTGAATGGAGGAGTAAAAAATAGCGGCCCCATTTCAAAAGCCCGCTTACATTGTGACGTTAAAGTCACCAAAATACGAGTCCCGATCCCTGAGATGCGAGCGTTTACGGCCGACTGATGAGGGCAGGCAGGCCAGAAAGGATGATCCCAATTCGCCCGATCCTGGGGATGGAAGGCCTCTATTGATGATCTCCCATGATAAAATGGTCACCTTAGATGGCTCCAGACCAGAGATCTGACCCAGCACGGAACTTTAATCTTCCATCCTGTCAAATTTACGAACTTAACCTCCCACCAGACTGTTCCCCGAGCAAGCCATGACCCACTTCCGGCTTGCCTTTCACGCGACTGCTTCTTCCCCAGCCCATGCGTGATAAAGCCCCCTCTGCCCTTCGGTTTTTATGTGAGAAAGGATTTAACCGCGAGCGTTTACGGTTTAGTACCAACTCCAAACCTGCTGTAAAAAGTAGTTTCCTTCGTTAACCATGGTCCTGCTGACTGGCTGGAGGGTTACACGAAAGGAACTAATAGGAACGGCTTTTCGATGGGGTGGCCGGTCAGCCGTAGCCACGCCCGCGTTGCATGTAACTTTGCGCACAGAGTTATGTAGCGGCTTGTTCTAACCGTGGGCCAGGCAAGACAGTCTGTTTCTATATGCGATGTTTACACAATTCTTCTTGGTTAGATGATAATGGCAGACAGCTATATAAGACGGCGAATCGGCAGCTAAATTTATTTGACACCAGATATATTCACCTCGATTCCTCTAAACATATTGAAGTGCTGTTCTGAGGAATTCCACTGGACCTCCACTGCCGACTGGCCTGCGGATGCCCTGCTTCAAGTCCCTTCATTGGCCTATTGACAACTAAAAGGTTCCCTTGTGGACTCAAAACCACCTGCCTTTCAGATAGTAGATATAATGCAGAAATTAGAGGGTACAGCTCTACAAACAGGTGACCCGAATGTGTGACTGCAATAAGTAGATGAAGCACCCAGTATCACCAAAAAGATCATCTAGAAATACTCCAACAGAATATTAACTCCACTGCTCCAGGAACCGAATTTGGTTTTCGAAACAGAGGTCGATGGGAAATCGATGTCCACATATATTGAAAGACTTCTACATAGTTGCACACTTCGGTTTGCGCAAAGGCATATACTCCGAAGTTATCCTGCATTATTTGCGTACCAGGCCCATCTAAAACTCGCATAGTTTCGTTAACGGTCTACTAAATCGAACTGAAACCCACCGCTCCGATAAAGAAAATGCACTTTGAGGCAGCCTACGTCGAAAAAACCGAGCAAACCAAAGCCTAGTACAACAGAGGCTGGTAAAATAGAGAACGACCGGCGGACTTGCGAAACTAAGGAGATCCAAGGATATACCGAACGTCGTGAAACGTGGAATTTCTCCTTTGGCCATCGAAACAGTCCGCAGTCAACAAGTCAAGAGACCCGCGCCACTGCTTAGCCAGGATAGTGCACCCTTCCTGACGCAGAAGTCACAAATCCTGGGGCACTAGGTCATAGAATTCTAGGGTGTTCATGACCAGCCATCCACGTGCTGTGCAGAAGTCATCAACCGCCTTCTTCAAGTAGGCAAGAACGACGAACTCGATCGCCCGTCTTCTGTTGTTGAGACAGTCAGAGCATTGTAACAACCGTCCTGGAATTTAGCGTAAGGTCACCTGTTTAACGGAGGATGTTTCAATTCCCCCGTCCTGTCGGGAGTGTATATAAACCATTCGACCACCACCACCCCCCACTACCAATTTCGTAGCCGGAGCCTCATGCCGTCCTCACTGCCACTGCATATTTGAATTTGGCCAGTTGGTCACTTGCGCACCCATCACATATAGACTGGGACTGAGCGCTTGGAGCTCCACACTACTCCTGGCATTCAGGTCTGATTTACCAACACTGCCTCAGCAAATTTGGTTATCTGCACAGGCCCGGCTAGCTCAATCGGTAGGGGACGAGACTCTTAATCTCGAGGTCATGGGTTCCAGCCCCGCGTTGAGCCACGCATGCTATCGCAGGCGTAAAAACTGCGACCGGTAGATTTGTCAGAGGGCTTAAATTTGCAGGGTTGGACAAAGTGCCCTGCCTATCACCAAAAATTACGTGATTCCAACATAGGTTTGCGGTTCTAGGGTGAGTCGTGAACAAAGGAACATCAAGGCGCACCAGCCGATCAACGCAGCCGCTGATAATTGGGCAATCTGTGCCTTGAGCTCGACCAGGTCACACGCGGACGCAGTGAGAGGTTGTGAAACCTGAACAACCGTCGTGGAAGGTAGACGCTTCACCTCCTTCATACAAGCAGTCATCCCTGCGGGTTCGAAGATGTCTAAATCATCTGAGCCAGAAGCCAAGAAGTTTTTAAGCGTTCTAAGAACATCTCCCTACAGAATGTATCGTTGATGGCCATGTTCCCAACAAGGAGTAGGTCCTACAGCCTGCGATCACCTAAAGCCTCTTATTTTACTGGTGCGTGATAACGCTGGCGATCTGAAACCGAGGTGAGGCGGAGAAGCTCGGATTTAAGCCTAGGAGGATCACGTCGGGTCACCACTGTTGCGATTGCGTAGGACGCTATCACTGATCCCATACCACTAATATCAATACAAGACAGGGATTATGCAAGAAATACTAATTGAAAGTTAAATGACCTGAGCATCCAGCACATGATACGCGCGATAGCTAGAGCGGAGTAGTTCACGTTCAGTAAAATAAACGGTACAGTTAAAGAACGCTGAACAGTTAGCTAAAGACAAGACAGACCTACTAGATCATATATGAGTCCAGAAAAACATTGACTAAGACAACACAGTTCAGACCCCATTCCCAAACCCCGAAGCCGTAAACGAACCTACTAGACAACGCGCGCATACATGACATCTGTTGCCGACTCATTAACTATCCTCTCGCAGCGCTGGTATGACGATTGAAATGTTGCATGTAAGAACATGCTCATCTCACCCAGGTAGGATGTGAGCCCTCTGGTGTGACCTGGTGCATGCGGCTTAGGGATCGGATCATGCGTTAAGTGATAATGCAAAAATGCAGGCACTAGTTCAAAAAAATATTGCAAAACCAGTATATACCACTAGCCTCCTCTTGACATTTGAGTGAATATTACGCGGTTATCTCGCGGTGACTAGGGGACTTTGGTCGGAGTATTCAAATCAAATTCGGTCTGCGCCTATAAACCCTAGTTTAAACTGATTTATTCCAAATGAGCGATTAATCTCGGAGGAGCTTAAAAAAACAATTGTAAAACTGGAGTAACCACCAGAAAGCACATGGAGGAAAGCTGGGGGACCCATTGATGAACCGAACCCTTCGCAGCTGTGCTATTTAGAGGCATAATATAGGCAAAACATGTATCTGGGCTTTTAGCTAGTATCTGTGCAGCCAGTATGGTGCATTATGTTCCTTCATTATATACTACTAGCTACCTGTTGGCAATTAAATGAATACTACGCGCGCTTTTGAAATTGAGCCACCATCTTTTCTGCTCTCCATTTGCATGTGAATCCTCTTATATGTACGTCGATTGGCCTAGTTCATCCATTATATACTGTATTTTAACCCTATTTTTTTATTCGAACAACAAAAATGAGGTCATCAGCGCACGATGCTGGCACCATTTTGAAGGAAGTTCAAATCGATCGCTATTTTGAGACGCATTCAAGGACGATTCTTCACGGTGAATGGAGGACCTTTTGCTGAAAGTTTTGGAATTTTACTTTCAAAATAAAGGGTAGCACTCTCTCTCTCTCATCATCCCACTGTGGCTAATGGCCTCCGGCCCCAATATTCCCATAAACTTTCGGTCTGCACCTCTAGACCATACTTTAAACTAATTTACTGCAAGTTAGCAATTAAAGCGACAAGCAATTTACAGTTTAGCGACTTCCTGTTGCGCAACGCGCCATTTTAACCGCACACAAACATGCAAGTTTTCCGGTAGCCTTATCTTTTGTGGAATGTTTCACTGACTCATTTTCCGAAGGAACATTTCAAATATTTCTGAACCCCAGCAAACTGATAAAACATCGTGACCTGCGGAAATTCTCTTAAGAGTTCAGCAACTAAACTAATTTTCCGAGAGCCAATCTTGCGTTATCTTAAAACATATCATTCCAAGGGGATTTCCCATGAGAAGGTTAGTTACTTGAACTGCACCATTGACTTACGAGCTTGTGGAATTAATAGCGGTTGGTTTCTTATGGTGGAAATAGTGGAAATTTGCTGCAACTCGCTTCTCTGGAAAGAAAACCGGTTAACTTACTAGGGCAGTATAAGTCTCCCCAGCCTAGTGCGAAATACAGCGGTCCCTACTACAAGAGTCTCTCGCGCATACTTGCACGTGCGCACCAATTATAGGCTGGTTCTCGGACCATCATGGCTATGCAAACCGGCCAATCAACTTCCAGGCCGACTCGCACCGCTCCCTCAAGACGCTGGGACACACCCACGCTCATTCGAGGCACCGGAAGCGTGCTCCTGTCCGGTTGGCAACTTGCTCCAGCCTCTTGGACACTAATTATGTACAATATAAAATGCCCTCTAAACTGGCTCCCACATTCTTCTCTTTCTATTCGGGACAGACGGTTGACTGTCGTAATAGCACGGTACACTCTGTCACGTTCTGGCTATTGCAATGCCAGACTTCTTTGAGGACCGAGTGTTAAATTATCACTCTAATGAACTTAAGCCGCGCCAATGAACAAATTTCCTCCATCATTAATATTTCCGATTTCATCCGATAGGACAACTAGCCCGTGGCTCAGTGCTCCAAACTTTGGACTTACTAACGCCGAGGAACCAAAAGAACGCAGGTTCGAGTCCCAGGTGAAACCAAGTTTGGAGTCGGGTAGGGCTGGCTGACGACGGCTAACAAGCCAGAAATTAACAGCCCGAGCTCCCTTGTCTTTGTCGATAATCTGATTCTGCCTATGTTAATAGTCGTTGTGCAACAGCCTACATGGCTTTCAATTGAGCCCTATAGCATAGCGTGACGTGAGTGTCCCTTAAAATGACCGAAGGACACACTTCTAACAGCGTTGACTATAAAAAACAAAATTCTATACCGTAGAAAGCGCAACCAGTATAAAACCTATTGTTGGCTATATCCTGTCTGACATTGCAGACTCCGCCCCCCCTCCCCATGAAAGTCTGCCTGTGTGTGATCAAGCAGTAGCGGGCCCGGCATCCATCTACAAGTGCGTCGGTAGATGGACAATTTTAATGGGCAACAAATACGTGAAAAGAGGTGATGTTCAACTATGATACTTTGTCTGTCAGTTGGGATTGGCACACAAGCGACAAGGTCGCGGTTTTATCACGTTAACCCTCATCACCCCAATCACGACCATATACAATAAAATGAAGAAGCTGTTGATATTGCTAGTTAGGTGTTTGCATAGCATCTGCCTCGTATACGTACTGCACCCACTGTGATTCCGCTAACCTCTGATGACGGCTTTGAGTGTGAATCCGAAACATGTGTGGAATAAATTATTTTGGTCCAAGGTTCGAGGTCCCTTCTTCTCAGCCCCTGGACTGTTTGCACGTTGCTCTACACAGGGTTTTCCGGGCCGTGAAAGAGAGAGAGAGAGAGAGAGAGAACGCTATCACGTTTGTTAAGCCACCCGCCACATCTCTCTCTCTCACTCTCTCGCACGCTCTCTCAAGGCCTGTTGGTGAACACCGTGGGTGCAGCTGAAGTGTGTATGCTCGCGTGAGTAGTAGTCTACCGAAATTATGCGCAAAATGCATGGGAATGACAAAGAGGCGGTGATGTTGGTGATTTTCCAACGTCGTAAGCTCACACCAGACCCGAGTGCGGTAGAGGCAGATTGGAATTTAATCTTCACAGACGTTCTTTGACAGGGTTGGGTGATTCGTTTGACCTAATTGGGAAAATCTCGGCGACCTTGATGGGATTTCAACCCACGACAACAGAGGGGAAAGCTTGAGTACAGGCAACACTCTACCTTTCTGACCCATGAGCCTTGCATTTAATCACGTTTGGGTCAAGTTACCCGCACAGCCTACTCGAACATATGGAATCCACCGATTCTGATAATTAGGAAAATTTGCCAGCGAATATGAATTTGCACCTCATCTCTTCAATTACATCATAATAAAGAGTCAAAGCGTCATAAGATGCAGTCGGGTGTTCTTACTAGACGTTCGTATCGAGCCTGTGAGGTCTCCAACGTCTACTTCTCACTGTAGTTGTCGTTTTCGTTTCGGAAGCACAGTAGCCGGTAAGCAAAGCCCCCGGTCTTATGAAAACTGTAGTAGTGGGGTTTTAACGAGAGAGGCATACAGAGCGGGAAAGGAAAGGGAGAAAGCCAAAACGACACACCAATCCGAAATATAAACAACGCGGGCGTTCCATGGCGATGTTCTCTCGGACAGCAGACTCTAACCAACAGGTCCAACGGGATGGCATAAAGTAGGAAGCCTTTCCGGGTTATAAACCGCGGGCCACGCCACGCAACTGAGTGGCGAAAACAATGGACAGGAGCTACGGAATATGGGAATAAATGAACAGCAATCCGAGGTTTTTGGACTAAGCAAAACATGCAACCGAAAACATTTTGAGAAGCAATATGATAAAAATTATCTTGGAGGGACCCGGCTATTATGCTTCCGCCGCATAGAACCCCAAAATTCACTCGTTTCCAGAGCTTCAAGAGAAATTAAGTGGTAGGAGGGCCAGTCAGCGGGTGGACATACACCCCCAAGAACAGCCCCGGCAGTGTTGTTACGCCCGTGGAGGACGCAGGTGCTATTAGCCGTTCGTAACCGACTCGCGGAATTTGCAAGCGGTTGCCGACTGTTGGCTCGCTCGATAAGATTAGTGTGCATAGGAGGTTACCAGAGGTCGTGACCGAAAGGCCTTGAGGCGCGCTGGCTCACCCGATTGGTTGGTTTGCGCACCCATGGAGCCAATCAACGAGGGGAAGGTTCTTTCGCGATCTACCAACTCTTGAAAGTGCAAAAGTTGTTAGGCGTTTCTGTGTGACAAATGTTTACAAGCACGGGTCAGAAGCCGGTGCAGTCTAATCTGCGTAGAATTGCAACGATTTCAACCTGACAGAGTCCTGGCTCATGAATTCTGCTGGACAGAGGCGATACCTGTGACGCAAGCGAGCAAGAAGACTGCTTAAAAATGCAGTATTCATGACGCAGAAGTGAAGACATCTG
>WEDG01012040.1:0-2500 GCA_017591395.1 Schistocephalus solidus | reverse complement strand
TCTACTCACTACGACTACTCTACTATGACAACCATCATAATTGTTCCTGACTATTACTAATTCTTAACCTCTACTCACTACTATAACTACTACTACTACTACTACTACTACTACTCACTCACTACCACTTACCACTACTCACTACTCACTAACTACTACCATCTTTACTACTACTACTTTACTTAACACTCACTACTAGCAATTTACCTCCCACATACTCACTACTCACTACAATACTATAACACTGCTACTACAACTCAAGCTATTTACATTGCCACTAAGACTCACTTAATACTACTACTTACTACTATTAATTCATACTCACACCCTACTTATTCCACTCACTACTCTACTCACTACTACTACTACTACTACTACTACTACTACTACTACTACTACTACGACAACCATAATTATTTTCTATTATAATTCCTACTAATTCTACTATACCTACTACTTCTACTACTAATAATACTCCTACTACTACTACCACGAGAACATATATTATTGTTATTATCATTACAACTACTACTATAACTTCTTCTACTACTACTGCTACTAAGACTAATACTACTATTTGTACCTCCACCACATACTCATTACTGCACATATCCTACTTTGTACTACTAATGGCCATCACTACAAACTACAATGATGGCGGATGTGAATCCTACTCTTAAACTAATACTCTAATTCTAAAAACAATTAAAACAACAACTAGCAAATACTACTAAAACCATTATTACATATTTCATTACTACATATTATTATTATTACATATTATTACATACATATTATTACTACTTATACAACTATTACTACTTCTACATAAACAACAACATGTACGACGATGTTGGATTTTGCCGCCACAACAATACTGCTGCTTTCTACTACTAGACAAGCGACAATTTCTATTATTGCTTTTATCATTAGTGGTACTGCTACTAAAACAACAACAACTTCTCGAACTCGACGATGAATACTACTACTACTACTACTTCTACTTCACTACTGTTACTACTACAATTACTACTGCTACTACTACTAATACTACTACTAATAGTACTACTATTAATTTACTAATTTATTAATACAACTCGGCACACACAAAACCAAGAACAAATACGACGATGACGATGATTTACTTCACTTATATTACACAACAACTTCTGCTACTAATACTACAAAACCAAAAGAAACTACAACTAGTACTTCTACTAAAAACTGTTATTTTGGTCATTATTACTACAACAACTACTCTTAAACTACTTTCCTACTAAAACAACAACAACAAGCCGATGATAAAGCATGTTGACTACTACTGTTGCTAAGCATTACTACTACTACTACTACCACTTCACCATCACTACTACTACTACTACTCACTACTAATGCACTTCATCACTACTAATAATACCATTGCCACTACTTACCACTACTACTACCACTACTACCACACACTGTACATACTCAATGGACTCACCACTTTGAAAGCCATTATTATTGTTTTATTAACACAGAATACATCACACTACTACTCTCACCTCACTACTACTACTCACCTCACAAAATCAGTAACTAGTAATATTTTATTATCATCAATACTACTATTACTCCTACTACTACTTTTACTACTACTACTACTACTACTACTAATACTACTGCTGCTTCTTATACTAAACACCAACAACTACGACGACTAAGATGATGACTGTTATTACTATTTCCTGAAACCTACTATTATTGTTATTATCATTACTGATAATACTCTAATTAATACTTTTACTACAACACCAAAGCAACAACAAACAACTAGACAGATGACGATGACAACTTTTATACCACTACTACTACTACTACTAATACTACTACACACTAATACTAATGCTAAACCTACTTTCACAACTACTACTACTACAGCAACCACAAATCACCACCACTACTAAAACTACTCTATAATACTGCCAAACCAAAACACCAACTTCACTCTACTCACCACTACCACTAATACCCTACTACTACTACTACTACACGACAACAAACATTGTTATCAATACTACTACCACTACTACTCACTAATCACACTACTTAATATCCATACTACTATTAACACCACTACTAACACTACCACTACTACATACTACTCTACCACCCACTACTACCAAACAACAAACAAACCCAACAAACCAAACACAACAAAAAAAACAAAAAAACAAAACTACCACTACTACTCAAAACCATTAATATTATTATAATTACCTAATTAATACAACTATTACCACTTCCACTAAACAACAACACCCATCACGATCTACTCTGACTACAAAACAACTACTACTTCACTAACATGAGACAATTATTATTGCTATTATCATATAATTCTACAAAACAACAACAATTCTTAACTACTATGACTACCAATACTACTACTACTACTTACCAATACTACTCATTACTACTACTACTACCAAGCACCACTATTACTCTACAAATTCTATTA
>WEDG01012039.1:0-17736 GCA_017591395.1 Schistocephalus solidus | reverse complement strand
TATCGGTATTGCTTCGTTTCGGTTACGTATTGCTGTGATCGTTTTGGCGCACAAACCTGCCTGTTCAGCACTTGATAGCTTGCTAAGCGACATCAGTTGCGGTTGAGGTTTGTTTGGAATTTCTGCGCAGGCCTGCCTGTTCGCGCGGTGAGCGCTGGGCGACGTCAGTTGCGGTAGCACGGATCGGGATTTGTTTGCGAGGTGGGCCGACAACGGCTGAGCCGGCTGCTCAGCGCGGCCAAGCACTTTGGCCATCAGTTGCGACAACGTTTGGATTGGGATCGTACCGGTACGATGGTTTTGCGCAAACGTGCCTGTTTGCCACTTATTGGCGTAGCAAGAAACGATCAGTTTCGCGAGTAACAGGATGAGGATAGCTGCCGGTTGAACGCGCTTGAATCAGCATTCAGCATATTGAGCACTATGCGGCGACATCAATTCTGAAATAACGGATTGGCTTCCTCTGGTGACCATTTCTTCACGCAAACCCTGCCTGTTCACCGCAATGAGCTTACTTACCACCATCAATTCTGACTCTGTTGAGATGAGATCCTTCTGGTGACCATTTGTACACACTAACCCACCTTTTCACCGCAATAGCTTACTTACCACCACCAATTCTGACTCTGTTGGATGAGATCCTTCTGGTGAACATTTCTTCTTAAAAAACCAACTATTCAACGCAATAGCTTACTTACAACCATCAATTCTGACTCCGTTGGATGAGATCCTTCTGGTGACCATTTGTACACACAAACCCACCTATTCACCGCAATAGCTTACTTACCACCACCAATTCTGACTCTTTTGGATGATATCCTTCTAGTGACCATGTTTACACACAAACATACCTATTCACCGCAAAAGCTTACTAAAAGCTATCAATTCTAGCCCTTTTTGGAAGAGATACTTCTGGTGACCATTTCTACACACAAACCTATCTATTCAACGCAATAGCTTACTTACCACAACCAATTCAGACTCTCTTGGATGATATCCTTCTGGTGACCACTTTTACACACAAACATACCTATTCACCGCAATAGCTTACTAAAAGCAATGAATTCTGGCTTTTTTGGATGTGATACTTCTGGTGACCAATTCTACACACAAACACACCTATTCAACGCAATAGCTTACTTACCACAACAAATTCAGACTCTCTTGGATAATATCCTTCTGGTGAACTCTTTTACACCCAAACCCACCTATTCAACGCAATAGCTTACTAAACGACATCAATTCTGGCTCTTTTGGATGAGATCCTTCTGGTGAGCATTTCTACACAAAAACCCACCTTTTACCGCAATAGCTATCTTACCACCACCAATTCTGACTCTGTTGGATGATATCCTTCTGGTGATTATTTCTAAACACATACACACCTATTCACAGCAATAGCTTACTTACCACCACCAATTCGGACTCTCTTGGATGCTATCCTTCTGGTGACTACTTTTACACACAAATCCACCTATTCACCGCAATAGCTTACTAAACGACATCAATTCTGGCTCTTTTGGATGAGATCCTTCTGGTGACCATTTGTACACACAAACCCACCTATTCAACGCAATAGCTTACTACCACCATCAATTCTGACTCTGTTGGATGATATCCTTTTGGTGACCATTTCTTAACACAAACCCACCTTTTCACCGCAATAGCTTACTTACCACCACAAATTCTGACTGTGTTGGATTAGATCCTTCTATGGAACTTTTGTACACACAAGCCCAACTATTCAACGCAATAGTTTACTAAACGACATCAATTCTGGCTCTTTTGGATGAGATCCTTTTGGTGACCATTTCTAAACACAAGCCCAACTATTCAACGCAATAGCTTACTTACCACCACCAATTCTGACATTGTTGGATGAGATTTTTCTGGTGACCATTTCTACAAAAAAACACACCTATTCACCGCAACAGCTTACTTACAACCATCAATTCTGACTTTGTTGGATGAGATCCTTCTGGTGAACATTTGTACACACAAACCCACCTATTCAACGCAATAGCTTACTTACCACCATCAATTCTGACTCTGTTGGATGATATCCTTTTGGTGACCATTTCTAAACACAAACCCACCTTTTCACCGCAATAGCTTACTTACCACCACCAATTCTGACTGTGTTGGATTAGATCCTTCTATGGAACTTTTGTACACACAAGCCCAACTATTCAACGCAATAGTTTACTAAACGACATCAATTCTGGCTCTTTTGGATGAGATCCTTCTGGTGACCATTTCTACACACAAACCCACCTATTCAACGCAATAGCTTACTTACCACCACCAATCTGACTCTGTTGGATGATATCCTTCTGGTGAACTCTTTTACACACAAACCCACCTATTCACCGCAATTGCTTACTAAACGACATCAATTCTGGCTCTTTTGGATGAGATCCTTCTGGTGAGCATTTCTACACAAAAACCCACCGTTTACCGCAATAGCTTACTTACCACCACCAATCTGACTCTGTTGGATGATATCCTTCTGGTGATTATTTCTATACACATACCCACCTATTCACCGCAATAGCTTTCTTACCACCACCAATTCGGACTCTCTTGAATGATATCCTTCTGGTTACCACTTTTACACACAAACCCACCTATTCATTGCAATAGCTAACTTACCACCACCAATTCTGACTCTGTTGGACGAGATCCTTCTGGTGACAATTTCTGCACAAAAAACCAGCTATTCACCGCAATAGCTTACTTAAAACCATCAATTCTGACTCTGTTGGATGAGAACCTTCTGGTGACCAATTTTAACACACAAACCTACCTATTCACCGCATTAGCCTACTAAACCACATCAATTCTGTCTCTTATGGATCAGCTCCTTCTGGTGACCATTTCTACACACAAACCTACCTATTCGCCGCAATAGCTTACTAAACGACATCAATACTGGCTCTTATGGATCAGCTCCTTCTGGTGACCATTTCTACACCCAAACCTACCTATTCGCCGCAATAGCTTACTAACCACCATTAATTCTGACACTGTTGGATGAGATCCTTCTAGTGACCATTCAAACACACAAACCGCCATATTCACCGCAATAGCTTACTTACCACCACCAATTCTGACTTTTGTGGATGATATCCTTCTGGTGACAATTTTTCCACACACAAACCCACCTATTCACCGCAAAAGCTTACTAAAGACATCAATTCTGGCTTTTTTGGATGAGATACTTCTGGTGACCATTTCTACACACAAATTCACCTATTCACTGCAATAGCTTACTAACCACCACCCATTCTGACTGTGTTGGATTAGATCCTTCTATGGAACTTTTGTACACACAAGCCCAACTATTCAACGCAATAGTTTACTAAACGACATCAATTCTGGCTCTTTTGGATGAGATCCTTCTGGTGACCATTTCTACACACAAACCCACCTTTTCACCGCAATAGCTTACTTACCACCACCAATCTGACTCTGTTGGATGATATCCTTCTTGTGAACTCTTTTACACACAAGGCCACCTATTCACCGCAATTGCTTACTAAACGACATCAATTCTGGCTCTTTTGGATGATATCCTTCTGGTGAGCATTTCTACACAAAAACCCACCGTTTACCGCAATAGCTTACTTACCACCACCAATCTGACTCTGTTGGATGATATCCTTCTGGTGATTATTTCTATACACATACCCACCTATTCACCGCAATAGCTTTCTTACCACCACCAATTCGGACTCTCTTGAATGATATCCTTCTGGTTACCACTTTTACACACAAACCCACCTATTCATTGCAATAGCTAACTTACCACCACCAATTCTGACTCTGTTGGACGAGATCCTTCTGGTGACAATTTCTGCACAAAAAACCAGCTATTCACCGCAATAGCTTACTTAAAACCATCAATTCTGACTCTGTTGGATGAGAACCTTCTGGTGACCATTTTTACACACAAACCTACCTATTCACCGCATTAGCCTACTAAACCACATCAATGCTGGCTCTTATGGATCAGCTCCTTCTGGTGACCATTTCTACACACAAACCTACCTATTCGCCGCAATAGCTTACTAAACGACATCAATACTGGCTCTTATGGATCAGCTCCTTCTGGTGACCATTTCTACACACAAACCTACCTATTCGCCGCAATAGCTTACTAACCACCATTAATTCTGACTCTGTTGGATGAGATCCTTCTAGTGACCATTCAAACACACAAACCGCCATATTCACCGCAATAGCTTACTTACCACCACCAATTCTGACTTTTTTGGATGATATCCTTCTGGTGACCATTTTACATAACAAACCCACTTTACGCACTAGCTTACTAAAAGACATCACTCTGGCTCTTTGGATGAGATGCTCTGGTCACCATTTCTACACACAAACCCACCTATTCACTGCAATAGCTTACTAACCACCACCCATTCTGACTCTTTTGTATGATATCCTTCTGGTGACCATTTTTACACACAAACCCACCTTTTCACCGCAAAAGCTTACTAAAAGCAATCAATTCTGGCTCTTTTGGATGAGATACTTCTGGTGACCATTTCTGCACACAAACCCACCTATTCATCGCAATAGCTTAATTACTACCACCAATTCTGACTCTGTTGGATGATATCCTTCTGGTGAGCATTTCTTAACACAAACCCACCTATTCATCGCAATAGCGAACTTACCACCACCAATTCTGTCTCTGTTGGATGAGATCCTTCTGGTGAATATTTGTGCAAAAAAACCAGCTATTCACCGCAATATCTTACTTAAAACCATAAATTCTGACTCTGTTGGATGAGATCCTTCTGGTGACCATTTTTACACACAAACCAACCTATTCACCGCAATAGCTTACTAAACGACATCACTCTGGCTCTTATGGATCAGACCTTTCACTGGTGACCATTTCTACACACTAACCTACCTATTCACCGCAGTAGCTTACTAAACGACATCAATACTGGCTCTTATGGATCAGCTCTCTTTGCGTGACCATTTCTACACACAAACCTACCTATTCGCCGCAATAGCTTACTTACCACCATCAATTCTGACTCTGTTGGATGAGATCCTTCTAGTCACCATTCCAACACACAAACCGACATATTCACAGCAATAGCTTACTTAAAACCATCAATTCTGTCTCTGTTGGATGAGATACTTCTGGTGACCATTTTCTACACACAAACCCATCTATTAATCGCAATAGCTAACTACCACCACCAATTCTGACTCTGTTGGATGAGATCCTTCTGGTGACCATTTTTACACACAAACCCACCAATTCCCCACAATAGCTTACTAAACGACATCAATTCTGGCTCTTATGGATGAGATCCTTCTGGTGACCATTTCTACACACAAACCTACCGATTCGCCACAATAGCTTACTTACCACCATCAATTCTGACTCTGTTTGGATGAGATCCTTCTGTTGACCATTTCTACACACAAACCCACCTTTTCACCGCGATATCTTACTTACCACAACCAATTCTGACTCTGTTGGATGATATCCTTCGGGTGACCATTTTTACACACAAACCCACCTATTTAACGCAATAGCTTACTTACCACCATCAATTCAGAATCTGTTGGATGAGATCCTTCTTGTGACCATTTCTACACACAAACTCACCTATTCACCGCAATAGCTTACTTACCACTACAAATTCTGACTCTGTTGGATGATATCCTTCTGGTGACCACTTTTACACACAAACCCACCTTTTCACCGCAATAGCTTACTAAACGACATCAATTCTGGCTCTTTTGGATGTAATCCTTCTGGTGACCATTTCAACACACAAACCCACCTTTTCAACGCAATAGCTTACTTACCACCATCAATTCTGACTCTGTTGGATGAGATCCTTCTGCTGACCATTTCTACACAAAACCCACCTATTCACCGCAATAGCTTACTTACCACAACCAATTCTAACTCTGTTGGATGAGATCCTTCTGGTGACCATATTTACACACAAACCCACCTATTCACCGCAATATCTTACTTACCTCCACCAATTCTGACTCTTTTGGATGATATCCTTCTGGTGACCATTTTTACACACAAACCCACCTATTCACCGCAATAGCTTACTTAAAGCAATCAATTCTGGCTCTTTTGGGATGAGATACTTCTGGTGACCAGTTCGACACACAAACCCACCTATTCAACGCAATAGCTTACTTACCACCATCAATTCTGACTCTGTTGGATGAGATCCTTCTGGTGACCATTTCTACACACAAACCCACCTATTCACCGCCATAGCTTACTTAACGACATCAATTCTTGCTATTTTGGATCAGATCCTTCTGGTGACCATTTCTACACACAAACCTACCGATTCGCCGCAATAGCTTACTTTACCACCATCAATTCTGACTCTGTTTGATGAGATCCTTCTGTTGGACCATTTCTACACACAAACCCACCTTTTCACCGCGATATCTTACTCTACCACAACAAATTCTGACTTTTTTTATGGATGATATCCTTCAGGTGACCATGCACACAAACCCACCTATTCACCGCAATAGCTACTTAAAAGCAATCAATTATGGCGCTTTTGGATGAGATCCTTCTGGTGACCATTTCTACACACAAATATCTATTCAACGCAATAGCTTACTTACCACCATCAATTCAGAATCTGTTGGATGATATCCTTCTGGGGAGCATTTCTCAACACAAACCCATCTTTTAATCGCAATAGCTAACTTACCACCACCAATTCTGACTCTGTTGGATGAGATCCTTTCTGGTGACCATTTTTACACACAAACCCTACCTCATTCACCGCAATAGCTTACTTACGACATCAATTCTGGCTCTGTTGGATGAGATCCTTCTGGTGACCATTTTTACACACAAACCCACCCATTCGCCGCAACAGCTTACTAACCACCATCAATTCTGACTCTGTTGGATGAGATCCTTTTGGTGACCTTTTCTTCACACAAACCGAACTATTCACCGCAATAGCTTACTAATCACCAAACAATTCTGCCTTTTTTGGATGATATCCTTCTGGTGACCATTTGTACACACAAACCCACCTATTCACCGCAATAGCTTACTAAAAGACATGAATTCTGGCTGTTTTGGATGAGATACTTCTGGTGACCATTTCTACACACAAAACAACCTATTCAACGCAATAGCTTACTTACCACCATCAATTCTGACTCTGTTGGATGAGATATGTCTAGTGACCATTCCAACACACAAACCGACATATTCACCGCAATAGCTTACTTACCACCACCAATTCTGACTTTTTTGGATGATATCCTTTCTGGTGACAATTTTTACACACAAACCCACCTATTCACCGCAATAGCTTACTAAAAGACATCAATTCTGGCTATTTTGGATGAGATACTTCTGGTGACCATTTCTACACACAAACCTACCTATTCAACGCAATAGCTTACTTACCACTATCAATTCTGACTCTTTTGGATGAGATACTTCTGGTGACCATTTCTACACACAAACCCACCTATTCACCGCAATAGCTTACTCACCACCACCCATTCTGACTCTTTTGTATGATATCCTTCTGGTGACCATTTTTACACACAAACCCACCTTTTCACCGCAATAGCTTACTAAAAGCCATCAATTCTCGCTCTTTTGGATGAGATCCTTCTGGTGACCATTTTCTACACAAACCCACCTATTCACCGCAATTGCTTACTTACCACCACCAATTCTGACTCTGTTGGATGATATCCTTCTGGTGAGCATTTCTAAAAACACACCCACATATTAATCGCAATAGCGAACTTACTACCACCAATTCTGTCTCTGTTGGATGAGATCCTTCTGGTGACCATTTCTACACAAACTCACCTATTCACCGCAATAGTTTACTTACCACCATAATTCTAAATCTGTTGGATGAGATCCTTCTGGTGACCATTTCTACACACAAACCCACCTATTCACCGCAATAGCTTACTTACCACCATCAATTCTGACTCTGTTGGATGAGATCCTTCTGGTGACCACTTTAACACACAAACCCACCTATTCACCGCAATAGCTTACTAAACGACATCAATTCTGGCTCTTTTGGATGTGATCCTTCTGGTGACCATTTCTACACACAAACCCTACCTATTCAACGCAAGCTTACTTACCACCATCAATTCTGACTCTGTTTGGATGAGATCCTTCTGATGACCATTTCTACACACAAACCTACCTATTCACCGCAATAGCTTACTTACCACCACCAATTCTGACTCTTATGGATGAGATCCTTCAGTGACCATTTTTACACACAAACCCACCTATTCACCGCAATAGCTTACTACCAGCCACCAATTCTGACTCTTTGAGTGAGATCGTTCTGGTGACCATTTTTTACACACAAAGCCCACCTATTCACCGCAATAGCTTACTTAAAACAATCAATTCTGGCTCTTTTGGATGAGATAATTCTGGTGACCATTTCTACACACAAACCCACCTATTCAACGCAATAGCTTACTTACCACCATCAATTCTGACTCTGTTGGATGAGATCGCTTCTGGTGACCATTTCTACACACAAGCCGCAACTATTCACCGCCATAGCTTACTAAACGACATCAATTCTGGCTCTTATGGATCAGATCCTTCTAGTGACCATTTCTACACACAAACCTACCGATTCGCCGCAATAGCTTACTTACCACCATCAATTCTGACTCTGTTTGATGAGATCCTTTCAGTGACCATTTTACACACAAACCCACCTATTCACCGCGATATCTTGCCACCACCACCAATTCTGACTCTTATGGATGATATCCTTCAGGTGACCATTTTACACAAACCCACCTATTCACCGCAATAGCTTACTAAAAGCAATCAATTCTGGCTCTTTTGGATGAGATCCTTCTGGTGACCATTTTCTGCACACAAATACCTATTCAACGCAATGAGCTGCTTACCACCATCAATTCTGACTCTGTTGGATGAGATCCTTCTGGTGACCATTTCTACACACAAACCCACCTATTCACCGCAAGAGCTTACTTACCACCACCAATTCTGACTCTGTTGGATGATATCCTTCTGGTGAGCATTTCTAAACACAAACCCATCTATTCATCGCAATAGCTAACTTACCACCACCAATTCTGACTCTGTTGGATGAGATCCTTCTGGTGACCATTTTTACACACAAACCCACCCATTCACCACAATAGCTTACTAAACGACATCAATTCTGGCTCTTATGGATCAGCTCCTTCTGGTGACCATTTCTACACACAAACTTACCTATTCGCCGCAACAGCTTACTAACCACCATCAATTCTGACTCTGTTGGATGAGATCCTTTTGGTGACCTTTTCTTCACACAAACCCACTTATTCACCGCAATAGCTTACTAAAAGACATCAATTCTGGCTGTTTTGGATGAGATACTTCTGGTGACCATTTCTACACAAAAAACCACCCATTCAACGCAATAGCTTACTTACCACCATCAATTCTGACTCTGTTGGATGAGATCCTTCTAGTGACCATTCCAACACACAAACCGACATATTCACAGCAATAGCTTACTTACCACCACCAATTCTGACTTTTTTGGATGATATCCTTCTGGTGACAATTGTTACACACAAACCCACCTATTCACCGCAATAGCTTACTAAAAGACATCAATTCTGGCTCTTTTGGATGAGATACTTCTGGTGACCATTTCTACACACAAACCCACCTATTCAACGCAATAGCTTTCTTACCACTATCAATTCTGACTCTTTTGGATGAGATACTTCTGGTGACCATTTCTACACACAAACCCACCTATTCACCGCAATAGCTTACTTATCACCACCCATTCTGACTCTTTTGTATGATATCCTTCTGGTGACCATTTTTACACACAAACCCACCTTTTCACCGCAATAGCTTACTAAAAGCAATCAATTCTGGCTCCTTTGGATGAGATACTTCTGGTGACCATTTCTACACACAAACCCACCTATTCACCGCAATAGCTTACTCACCACCACCAATTCTGACTTTGTTGGATGATATCCTTCTGGTGAGCATTTCTAAACACAAACCCACCTATTCATCGCAATAGCGAACTTATTACCACCAATTCTGTCTCTGTTGGATGAGATCCTTCTGGTTACAATTTCTGCAAAAAAACCAGCTATTCACCGCAATATCTTACTTAAAACCATCAATTCTGACTCTGTTGGATGAGATCCTTTCTGGTGACCATTTTTACACACAAACCCACCTATTCACCGCAATAGCTTACTTAACGACATCAATTCTGGCTGTTATGGATCAGATCCTTCTGGTGACCATTTCTACACACAAAATCACCTATTCACAGCAAAAGCTTACTAACAACCATTAATTGTGACTCTGTTGGATGAGATCCTTCTGGTGACCATTTCTATACAAAAACCTACCTATTCACCGCAATAGCTTACTAACAACCATTAATTCTGACTCTGTTGGATGAGATCCTTCTCTTGACCATTTGTACACACAAACACACCTATTTACCGCAATTGCTTACTCACAACCATCAATTCAGACTATGTTGGATGAGATCATTCTGTTGACCATTTCTACACACTAACCCACCTATAGACCGCAATTGCTTTTATTACCACCATCAATTCTGACTTTGTTGGATGAGATCCTTCTGGTGACCATTTCTATACACTAACCTATCTATAGACCGCAATTGCTTACTTACCACCTTCAATTGTTACTCTGTTGGATAAGATCCTTTTGGTGACCATTTCTTCACACAAACCCACCTATTCACCGCAATAGCTTACTTACCACCACCCATTCTGACTATGTTGGATGATATCCTTCTGGTGACCATTTTTACACACAAACCAACCTATTCACTGCAATATCTTTACTAAAACCATCAATTCTGACTCTGTTGGATGAGATCCTTCTGGTGACCATTGTTACACACAAACCCAACTATTCACCGCAATAGCTTACTAAACGACATCAATTCTGGCTGTTATGGATCAGATCCTTTTGGTGACATCAATTCTTGCTATTTTGGATGAGATCCTTCTGGTGACCATTTCTAAACACAAACCCACCTATTCACCGCAATAGCTTAATTACCACCACCAATTCTGACTCTGTTGGATGATATCCTTCTGGTTACCATTTTTACACACAAACCAACCTATTCACCGCAAAAGCTTACTAAACGACATCAATTCTGGCTATTTTGGATGAGATCCTTCTGGTGACCATTTCTACACACAAACCCACCTATTCACCGCAATATCTTTCTTAAAACCATCAATTCTGACTCTGTTGGATGAGATCCTTCTGGTGACCATTGTTACACACAAACCCAACTATTCACCGCAATAGCTTACTAAACGACATCAATTCTGACTCTGTTGGATGAGATCCTTCTGGTGACCATTTTTCTACACACAAACTCACCTATTCACCGCAAATAGCTTACTAAACAACCATCAATTCTGACTATTTTTGGATGAGATCCTTCTGGTGACCATTTCTACACACAAACCCACCTATTCACAGCAATAGCTTTCTTACAAAACCATCAATTCTGACTCTGTTGGATGAGATCCTTCTGGTGACCATTATTTACACACTAAACCCAACTATTCACCGCAATATGCTTACTATAAACGACATCCATTCGTGACCATTTTTCATGGATCACTATCACTGCTTTTACTGACCATCAATTCTTACTATTTTGGATGAGATCCTTCTGGTGACCATTTCTAAACACAAACCCACCTATTCACCGCAATAGCTTACTTAAACGACATCAATTCTGACTCTGTTGGATGAGATCCTTCTGGTTACCATTTCTTCACACAAACTTACCTATTCACCGCAAATAGCTTACTACAAACGACATCAATTCTGGCTCTTTTTGGATGATATCCTTCTGGTGACCATTTCTACACACAAACCCACCTTTTTCACCGCAATAGCTTACTTACCACCACTCAATTTCTGACTCTGTTGGATGATATCCTTCTGGTGACCATTTTTACACACAAACCAACCTATTCACTGCAAAAGCTTACTAAACGACATCAATTCTGACTCTGTTGGATGATATCCTTCTGATGACCACTTTTTACACACAAACCCACCTTTTCACCGCAATAGCTTACTTAATGACATCAATTCTGGCTCTTTTGGATAAGATCCTTCTGGTGACCATTTCTACACACAAACTCACCTATTCAACGCAATAGCTTACTTACAACCATCAATTCTGACTCTGTTGGATGAAATTTTTCTTGTGACCATTTGTACACAAAACCCTACCTATTCACCGCAATAGCTTACTTACAACCATCAATTCTGACTCTGTTGGATGAGATCCTTCTGGTGACCATTTCGTACACAAAAACCAACCTATTCACCGCAATAGCTTACTTACCACCATCAATACTGACTCTGTTGGATGAGATCCTTCTGGTGACCATTTCTACACACACCCACCTATTCACCGCAATAGTTTACTTACCACGACCAACTCTGACTCTGTTGGATGATATCCTTCGGGTGACCATTTTTACACACAAAACCCACCTATTTAACGCAATAGCTTACTTACCACCATCAATTCAGAATCTGTTGGATGAGATCCTTCTTGTGACCATTTCTTTACACACAAACTCACCTATTCACCGCAATAGCTTACTAAACGACATCAATTCTGGCTCTTATGGATCAGTATCCTTCTGGTGACCATTTCTACACACAAACCCTACCTATTCACCGCAATAGCTTACTTACCACCATCAATTCTGACTCTGTTGGATGAGATCCTTCTGGTGACCATTTCTACACACAAACCCACCTATTCACCGCAATAGCTTACTTACCACCACCAATTCTGACTCTGTTTGGATGATATCCTTCTGGTGACCATTTTTACACACAAACCAACCTATTTAACGCAATAGCTTACTTACCACCATCAATTCTGACTCTGTTGGATGAGATCCTTCTGGTGACCATTTCTACACACAAACTCACCTATTCACCGCAATAGCTTACTTACCACCACCAATTCTGACTCTGTTGGATGATATCCTTCTGGTGACCACTTTTACACACAAACCCACCTATTCACCGCAATAGCTTACTAAACGACATCAATTCTGGCTCTTTTGGATGTAATCCTTCTGGTGACCATTTCTACACACAAACCCACCTATTTCAACGCAATAGCTTACTTACCACCATCAATTCTGACTCTGTTGGATTAGATCTTTCTGGTGACCATTTTCTACACACAAACCCTTCTATTCAACGCAATAGCTTACTTACAACCATCAATTCTGACTCTGTTGGATGAGATCCTTCTGGTGACCATTTTTACACACAAACCCACCTATTCACCGCAATATCTTACTTACCACCACCAATTCTGACTCTTTTGGATGATATCCTTCTGGTGACCATTTTTACACACAAACCAACCTATTCACCGCAATAGCTTACTTAAAAGCAATCAATTCTGGCTCTTTTGGATGAGATCCTTCTGGTGACCATTTCTACACACAAACCCACCTATTCAACGCAATAGCTTACTTACCACCATCAATTCTGACTCTGTTGGATGATATCCTTCTGGTGACCATTTCTACACACAAACCCACCTATTCACCGCCATAGCTTACTTAACGACATCAATTCTGGCTCTGTTTGGATCAGATCCTTCTGGTGACCATTTCTACACACAAACTCTACCTATTCGCCGCAATAGCTTACTTACCACCACAAATTCTGACTCTGTTTGGATGAGATCCTTCTGTTGACCATTTCTACACACAAACCCACCTTTTCACCGCGATATCTTACTTACCACAACAAATTCTGACTTTTATGGATGATATCCTTCAGGTGACCATTTTTACACACAAACCCACCTATTCACCGCAATAGCTTACTAAAAGCAATCAATTATGGCGCTTTTGGATGAGATCCTTCTGGTGACCATTTCTACACACAAATATCTATTCAACGCAATAGCTTACTTACCACCATCAATTCAGACTCTGTTGGATGATATCCTTCTGGGTGACCATTTCTCAACACAAACCCATCTATTCATCGCAATAGCTTACTTACCACCACCAATTCTGACTCTTTTGGATGAGATCCTTCTGGTGACCATTTTTTTACACACAAACCCACCCTATTCAGCACAATAGCTTACTAAACCGACATCAATTCTGGCTCTGTTGGATGAGATCCTTCTGGTGACCATTTTCTACACACAAACCCACCCTATTCACCGCAATAGCTTAGTAACCACCATCAATTCTGACTCTGTTGGATGAGATCTTTTTGGTGACCTTTTCTTCACACAAACCGACCTATTCACCGCAATAGCTTACTAATCACCAAACAATTCTGACTTTTTTGGATGATATCCTTCTGGTGACCATTTGTACACACAAACCCACCTATTCACCGCAATAGCTTACTAAAAGACATCAATTCTGGCTGTTTTGGATGAGATACTTCTGGTGACCATTTTCTACACACAAAACCAACCTATTCACCGCAATAGCTTACTTACCACCATCAATTCTGACTCTGTTGGATGAGATCCTTCTGGTGACCATTTCTACACACAAACCCACCTATTCACCGCAATAGCTTACTTACCACCACCAATTCTGACTCTTTTGGATGATATCCTTTCTGGTGACCATTTTCTACACACAAACCCACCTATTCACCGCAATAGCTTACTAAAACGACATCAATTCTGACTCTGTTTGGATGAGATACTTCTGGTGACCATTTCTACACACAAGCTCTCACTATTCAACGCAATAGCTTACTTACCACCATCAATTCTGACTCTGTTGGATGAGATCCTTCTGGTGACCATTTTCTACACAAAACCCACCTATTCACCGCAATAGCTTACTTACCACCACCAATTCTGACTCTTTTGGATGAGATCCTTCTGGTGACCATTTTTACACACAAACCCACCTATTCACCGCAATAGCTTACTAAAAGCCATCAATTCTGGCTCTTTTGGATGAGATACTTCTAGTGACCATTTCTACACACAAACCCACCTATTCACCGAAATAGCTTACTTACCACCACCAATTCTGACTCTGTTGGATGAGATCCTTCTGGTGACAATTTTTACACACAAACCCACCTATTCACCGCAATAGCTTACTTGCCACATCAATTCTGACTCTGTTGGATGAGATCCTTTTGGGGTGACCATTTCACACACAAACCCACCTATTCGCCGCAAAATAGCTTACTTACCACCATCAATTCTGACTCTGTTGGATGAGATCCTTCTGGTGACCATTTCTACACACAAACTCACCTATTCACCGCAATAGCTTACTTACCACTACAAATTCTGACTCTGTTGGATGATATCCTTCTGGTGACCACTTTTACACACAAACCCACCTATTCACCGCAATAGCTTACTAAACGACATCAATTCTGGCTCTTATGGATCAGATCCTTCTGGTGACCATTTCTACACACAAACCTACCGATTCATACGCAATAGCTTACTTACCACCATCAATTCTGACTCTGTTTGGATGAGATCCTTCTGGTGACCATTTCTACACACAAACCCACCTATTCACCGCAATAGCTTACTTACCACCACCAATTCTGACTCTGTTGGATGAGATCCTTCTGGTGACCATTTTTACACACAAACCCACCTATTCACCGCAATATCTTACTTACCACCACCAATTCTGACTCTTTTGGATGAGATCCTTCTGGTGACCATTTTTACACACAAACCCACCTATTCACCGCAATAGCTTACTTAAAGCAATCAATTCTGGCTCTTTTGGATGAGATACTTCTGGTGACCATTTCTACACACAAACCCACCTATTCAACGCAATAGCTTACTTACCACCATCAATTCTGACTCTGTTGGATGAGATCCTTCTGGTGACCATTTCTACACACAAACCCAACTATTCACCGCCATAGCTTACTAAACGACATCAATTCTGGCTCTTATGGATCAGATCCTTCTGGTGACCATTTCTACACACAAACCTACCGATTCGCCGCAATAGCTTACTTACCACCATCAATTCTGACTCTGTTTGATGAGATCCTTCTGTTGACCATTTCTACACACAAACCCACCTATTCACCGCGATATCTTACTTACCACCACCAATTCTGACTCTTATGGATGATATCCTTCAGGTGACCATTTTTACACACAAACCCACCTATTCACCGCAATAGCTTACTAAAAGCAATCAATTCTGGCTCTTTTGGATGAGATCCTTCTGGTGACCATTTCTACACACAAATACCTATTCAACGCAATAGCTTACTTACCACCATCAATTCTGACTCTGTTGGATGAGATCCTTCTGGTGACCATTTCTACACACAAACCCACCTATTCACCGCAAGAGCTTACTTACCACCACCAATTCTGACTCTGTTGGATGATATACTTCTGGTGAGCATTTCTAAACACAAACCCATCTATTCACCGCAATAGCTAACTTACCACCACCAATTCTGACTCTGTTGGATGAGATCCTTCTGGTGACCATTTTTACACACAAACCCACCCTATTCACCACAATAGCTTACTAAACGACATCAATTCTGGCTCTTATGGATCAGCTCCTTCTGGTGACCATTTCTACACACAAACCCACCTATTCACCGCAACAGCTTACTAACCACCATCAATTCTGACTCTGTTGGATGAGATCCTTTTGGTGACCATTTTTTTCTACACAAACCCACCTATTCACCGCAATAGCTTACTAAAACGACATCAATTCTGGCTCTTTTGGATGATATCCTTCTGGTGACCATTTTTACACACAAAACCACCTATTCAACGCAATAGCTTACTTACCACCATCAATTCTGACTCTGTTGGATGAGATCCTTCTGGTGACCATTTCTACACACAAACCGACCTATTCACCGCAATAGCTTACTTACCACCACCAATTCTGACTTTTTTGGATGATATCCTTCTGGTGACCATTTTTACAAACAAACCCACCTATTCAACCCAATAGCTTACTAAAAGACATCAATTCTGGCTCTTTTGGATGAGATACTTCTGGTGACCATTTCTACACACAAACCCACCTATTCAACGCAATAGCTTACTTACCACCATCAATTCTGACTCTTTTTGGATGAGATACTTCTGGTGACCATTTCTACACACAAACCCACCTATTCACCGCAATAGCTTACTTACCACCATCAATTCTGACTCTTTTGGATGATATCCTTCTGGTGACCATTTTTACACACAAACCCACCTATTTCACCGCAATAGCTTACTAAAAGCAATCAATTCTGGCTCTTTTGGATGAGATACTTCTGGTGACCATTTCTACACACAAACCCACCTATTCACCGCAATAGCTTACTTACCACCACCAATTCTGACTCTGTTGGATGATATCCTTCTGGTGAGCATTTCTAAACACAAACCCACCTATTCATCGCAATAGCTAACTTACCACCACCAATTCTGACTCTGTTGGATGAGATCCTTCTGGTGACCATTTCTGCACAAAAAACCAGCTATTCACCGCAATATCTTACTTAAAACCATCAATTCTGACTCTGTTGGATGAGATCCTTCTGGTGACCATTTTTACACACAAACCCACCTATTCACCGCAATAGCTTACTTA
>WEDG01012038.1:0-28240 GCA_017591395.1 Schistocephalus solidus | reverse complement strand
GTAGTACTACAAGTAGTATGAATCGTATATGGCACACATATTATACCGTACTTCCGACATAGGTACTAGCTAAAAGCCCAGACACGTGTTTCGCCGATGTTTCTTCTGCTGCGTGACGCAGCAACGAGGGGTTCGGCTCCTCAGTAGGTCCCCCAGCGTTCTCTATGCGGTTTCTGGTATATGGACTCCAGAGAATAATCAAAGAAATAATTTTTGAAATTATTAAGTGCAGGACATGGAGTCAGATGATTCGGACATGACTTTTTGGGTCAGACCCGAAATTTCAATGAACATTTGGGTCGAAGACAATCAACCACTGTGGAATAACCACGTAATGCCCATTCTACAAACAAGTAGTACTACAAGTAGTATGAATCTTATATGGCACATATATTATACCGTACTTCCGACATAGGTACTAGCTAAAAGCCCAGACACGTGTTTCGCCGATGTTTCTGCTGCTGCGTGACGCAGCAACGAGGGATTCGGCTCCTCAGTGGGTCCCCCAAAGCGTTCTCTATGCGGTTTCTGGTATATGGACTCCAGAGAATAATCAAGGAAATAATTTCTGAAATTATTAAGTGCAGGACATGGAGTCAGATGATTCGGACATGACTTTTTTAAGGTCAGACCCGAAATTTCAATGAACATTTGGGTCGAAGACAATCAACCACTGTGGAATAACCACGTAATGCCCATTCTACAAACAAGTAGTACTACAAGTAGTATGAATCGTATATGGCACCATGTTATACCGTACTTCCGACATAGATACTAGCTAAAAGCCCAGACACGTGTTTCGCCGATGTTTCTGCTGCTGTGTGACACAGCAACGAGGGAGTTCGGCTCCTCAGTGGGTCCCCCAGCGTTCTCTATGCGGTTTCTGGTATATGGACTCCAGAGAATAATCGGGTAAATAATTTCTGAAATTATTAAGTGCAGGACATGGAGTCAGATGATTCGGACATGACTTTTTTTAAGGTCAGACCCGAAATTTCAATGAACATTTGGGTCGAAGACAATCAACCACTGTGGAATAACCACGTAATGCCCATTCTACAAACAAGTAGTACTACAAGTAGTATGAATCTTATATGGCACACATATTATACCGTACTTCGACATAGATACTAGCTAAAAGCCCAGACACGTGTTTCGCCGATGTTTCTGCTGCTGTGTGACACAGCAACGAGGGGTTCGGCTCCTCAGTAGGTCCCCCAGCGTTCTCTATGCGGTTTCTGGTATATGGACTCCAGAGAATAATCGGGTAAATAATTTCTGAAATTATTAAGTGCAGGACATGGAGTCAGGTGATTCGGACATGACTTTTTAAGGTCAGACCCGAAATTTCAATGAACATTTGGGTCGAAGACAATCAACCACTGTGGAATAACCACGTAATGCCCATTCTACAAACAAGTAGTACTACAAGTAGTATGAATCTTATATGGCACAGATATTATACCGTACTTCCGACATAGATACTAGCTAAAAGCCCAGACACGTGTTTCGCCGATGTTTCTGCTGCTGCGTGACACAGCAACGAGGGGTTCGGCTCCTCAGTGGGTACCCCAGCGTTCTCTATGCGGTTTCTGGTATATGGACTCCAGAGAATAATCAAGGGTAAATAATTTCTGAAATTATTAAGTGCAGGACATGGAGTCAGATGATTCGGACATGACTTTTTTTGGGTCAGACCCGAAATTTCAATGAACATTTGGGTCGAAGACAATCAACCACTGTGGAATAACCACGTAATGCCCATTCTACAAACAAGTAGTACTACAAGTAGTATGAATCGTATATGACAAAGATTATACCGTACTTCCGACATAGATACTAGCTAAAAGCCCAGACACGTGTTTCGCCGATGTTTTTTGCTGCTGTGTGACACAGCAACGAGGGGTTCGGCTCCTCAGTGGGTCCCCCAGCGTTCTCTATGCGGTTTCTGGTATATGGACTCCAAAGAATAATCAAGGAAATAATTTCTGAAATTATTAAGTGCAGGACATGGAGTCAGGTGATTCGGACATGACTTTTTAAGGTCAGACCCGAAATTTCAATGAACATTTGGGTCGAAGACAATCAACCACTGTGGAATAACCACGTAATGCCCATTCTACAAACAAGTAGTACTACAAGTAGTATGAATCGTATATGACAGACAGATTATACCGTACTTCCGACATAGATACTAGCTAAAAGCCCAGACACGTGTTTTCGCCGATGTTTCTGCTGCTGTGTGACGCAGCAACGAGGGGTTCGGCTCCTCAGTGGGTCCCCCAGCGTTCTCTATGCGGTTTCTGGTATATGGACTCCAGAGAATAATCAAGGGTATAATTTCTGAAATTATTAAGTGCAGGACATGGAGTCAGATGATTCGGACATGACTTTTTTTAAGGTCAGACCCGAAATTTCAATGAACATTTGGGTCGAAGACAATCAACCACTGTGGAATAACCACGTAATGCCCATTCTACAAACAAGTAGTACTACAAGTAGTATGAATCTTATATGACAAAGACGTTATACCGTATATATATATATGGTAGTTGGGCGCTCACCGATCGGTTACAGGACTCACACGTCCCGTTGTGCCTAGGGGCTTACTCACAAGCCCCGCCAGCAGCCGTAAGGCAACTTAGCGTATAGGCAGAATAACATGACTGAAAAAGACAAGGGAGACTGGAATGGCCATTTCTGGCTTATTAGCCATCATCAGCCAGCCATTCCCAACCCCAGGTGCTGCGGTTCCTGAGCCTCGAACTCGCGACCTTTGTCGGTCATGTTATTCTGCCTATGCACTTAGCTGCCTTTACGGCTGCTGGCGGGGCTTGTGAGTTAACCCCAAGGCACAACGGGACGAGTGAGTCCTGTAACCGATCGGTGAGCACCCTACTTCCATTGTTAATATTCCCGATCGAAACTTACAAGACAACGAGCTCGTGGCGTGGTGAGTAGAGCGTTGGACTTCTTCCCAACAAGGTCGCGAGTTCGAGGCTCGGGCGCCGCAACGCCTGGGGTTGGGTATGGCTGGCTGATGATGGCTAATAAGCCAGAAATGGCTATTCCAGTCTCCCTTGTCTTTGTCGGTCATGTTATTTTGCCTATATATATATATATATAGAAGTCAACTACGCGCGTGACCCTCACTAGTGTGGTTACACTCTCACTCGATCCCATTCTTTCCGCCCACCAGCTTGCTACTTGCGAAAACGAATGTGGTCCCATAGGACAAATGCCAGTTATGATACACGTAGGTCGGTTGCAAAAGTGCACCAGGCATAACGCAGATTGCTGTCTCACGGTAGTTGACGATCATTAGAAGGTCAAATGCCCTATGAAATGAGGTTTATACAGAATTCAAGTAAGCGTGTTACCCTTCCTGAATTGCTGATGGAAAAGACGTTATACGGTAATACCGACATAGGTCCTAATTAAAAGTGCAGACTCATGTTTCGTCAATGTCTCTGCAGCAGCACCAGCAACACGTAGTTCGGCTTTCTCTATGCAGTTTCTCTGTTTTATATATGATCAGCTTACCGTAAGGATGATGAACCGGCATAAAACTGCCTATTATATTTTATAAACTCTTTAAGAGTTCTCATATCCTAGTCGTTAATCCCCTAAACTATTCAAAAATCAAGCTGCTGTAACCTGGTATTTACAGTTATAAACTAACCTTTCAATAACTAAAATTGAGGACAACATAAAGGCATGATTATTAAACTTTTTGGCATTTTCTTTCTAAAGTCTTAATGAGGTCCATTTACTATGTTATGCAGAGGACGACATAACTTGTCTGTGCGTCCTTATTCTTCGAATTTGTTCTTAGAAATGTCGGTTTGGTAGATAATGACCGAATTGTCCATAATTCCACTACTGAGATTAAATAAGTAGCAATTTACTTCTCAGCGCTTACCTACGTCTGCGTCTAGTTTTGTGGAATTTCGGCTAAATTGGAGACCATTAAGCTGGATCGCATTCTTTAGTTTATAGACGTAGCACTTGGTGTGCGAGCTGGTTTAAAACACGCCCGGTTGCCAATTTAATGCCCTGTTTTTCCTCATGAGCGCTATTTTGCACCGATATTTTGGGTTACGTATGTCGCAACAAGATAGAAAGGGCGATTGTACCCTCGTATTTGAGCTTTCATGACGGCCAAACGTCTTCCATCGAAAAACAGTTGACTGTTAGCATAAATTGATACTTCTTTGAAGAAAAAAAAACCAAGAAAAATAAAAAAAAGAAAAAGGGATCACTGGAACCTGATGTTTTTTTGGTCTGACGTTTCGGATTCTCTCTCGAACCCATCATCAGACAGGCGTTTACAGAACACGGTAATTGGGCTACCTTCGTTCTTTTGCGGATTAAATAAATCAGAATGTTTTGAAAAATTAACTCTACTTTTTACCAATACGGCAAATTATCAGAAAAGTGTTAATGTTAGTCACAAGCTGAAGGTCGGCTCAAGATTTACTAGGCCAAGACCCCTCGAAAATGAAGCTTTGAGGGAGTCCCTTGTTACCCTGATGTTACGGATAAGGGAAACGGAATTGAGTCGTGGTCCAAAGCAAACAGAGCACGCCGTAGGCCAGACGGTTCGGGAACGCTGTCCGTGGTTGACACGCTATTCACCGGAACGTTCGAGCATGCCCAGAACTCAAATAAATAAGCAAGGGTTGGCTAGCTAGAGATCCGCTGTGTTTTTTCGGTCGAGAATGCAAAGGCCTCTCCAGATACACTCATTGTCTTACCCTCTACCACAACCGTTGTGAGAGAGCAAACTGGCGACGCAGATGTCCGAACTTATGAGAAGAGCAGAACAAATGCAGCAGTTACTTGAGGCACTACATGCCAGCTTTGTGCTTTTTCTTTCTGAAATACCAAATAGTTGGACTCCGGCTAGGAACGTAAAGAACTACAAGACCGGATCACAGGCTTTACTTACGATCCTGACGGTGGCATCACTTTTTAAGTGTGGTATCGCAAATACGTACGTTTATTTAAGAGGAAGGCTCAAAATTGGAGGACAAAGAGAAGGTGGAAGTCCTGATTTTAAACGTGAGCAGTACGAAAAATCCATCTTGCCTAAGAAACCAGTATATATTCAATTTAAGAATTCGCTTAGTTTCTCAAAATCCTTCTTAAACCGACGTTATGAGTGCTTTAATATATAAAGGCAGCCTAATAAAACTTTTTGTTGACCTAGCTAGACAATTGAATGATGCGTACCATCAAGCAGAGCTAGAACAGGCAACTTTTCAGCAAATAATGGACCTTCCTTTCTATTTACTCACTAACGCTGCCGGAGGACGTTGACGTCCATACACGATTGCTCAATCAGCTAGATCAGAAAGCCGAGATAGCATTGCAACAACTAGCAGAGGAGTGTGTCGGGATCAAAACCAACCTGTGCATATTTTTGACACTAAAGCGAGCGCACCAAAGGGAGAGCATTAGTTTTGCAAGGAAACCAAAGATATCTTCTTTGGCAGTTTGTGTCAGATTGCCGCTCGTATTGCACTCAAAGGGTTTACAAGTGATCACGGGTCGGTGTCAATGCGACATACTGTCGCGCAATACAGTCAAGTCCAGGAAGCAGCTGTAATTCAATTGTTCAGCGCGATTCACAGGTAAGTAGATGCGAAGAAATGAACATACCTGAGGGTCAATATTTATGGAGAACAGGCTACGCTACAGGTCGACACGGCTTTAGACCTCATCATAATCGGAACAGGTATGTGGGAAGCTCTTGGGTCGTCTGTACTAAGCCAACAGAGGTCCGTGCCTGGGCATCAAATAATGCAGTTTGAAGGTGTTTTTCATGCCAGTATTGCGTTCGATTATAAAGCCTGCCTGTCATAGTTTTGAAAATGATCAGCTTGGCACCAAGATTATCTCACAGTTTGGTCTCTGGATTCGGTCGTTCCAGAAGATATTCTGTGCTGTAAACATTACGGATGAGAGCCTGAAGGACAAAGTATGCCGAACGGATGGAGATATCAGTCGGAACGTGCACTAAAACTACAGTACGTTTGAGGGTGAAGCCAGGGAAGAAGCCAGTATTCAGACAGAGCTGATGCGTCCCATTTGTAGTGCAAGCAGCGGTAGAGGAAGCACTGGAGTGCTTACAGCCTATCTGCCCCACAAAATATTTAGCGTGGACAGCCCCAATAGTGGCGGTATGAAAGCCTAACGGGGCAATAAACTTTTGAGTAGACTATTCAACCGCGTTGGATGACGCGTAAGAAGACTATCCCTACCTCTTGCTGACTCTGACCATATTTTGCAACGGTGAATGGAGGACAAGTTTTAGCTAGGATAAATCTCTCAGAGGCAAACATAAAGTAACCGGTTAATGAGGCCACGCAGGAGATACTGACAATTAGTACGCATTAAGGTCTGTCCAAAGATACTCATTTCAATCCTTTGTTGTCAAATCGGCACCCAGCATATTCCAGCAGCTTATAGACACCATGCTTACTAATGTCCCTGAGACCCTTGCCTACATGGACGGCATTTTGGTCGCTAGCCGTACAGACGAGGAGATGTTTCTGAGGCTTGATAAGATCATAAAAACCATCATTTATTATATTCTACAAAGTAACATAAAAAGCCGGTTCTCTCGTAATGAAATCCAACAAGTTGGATTTGTGGTAAATGCGACAGGGGCGTTCACCTGATCCAAAGAGAGATGCAGCATTCAAGAATGTGAAAGTAACAAGCAATGTACGGGAGCTATGATTACTTATGGGCTTTATCAGCTACCACTCACCTTTTATTATAAGGGCAACACAGCTTAGAGCCACCTATAAACTGACTTATTTGCAAATATGTTCAAATATGCCTGCTCTGCAGACTGCTAGGAAACACTTGACAGTATAGGGGCGAAGATAAGTGAGTTACCTGCGCTCTCACATACCGAAGTCGATAAAGAAATTATCGTCCAGGTTGATGGTTCTGAGTGTCAGCTAGCCGGTGATCTTCTTCGGAAGGGTCTACACGAAATAGCAGAACAAAACTCCAGTCGAATAGAGAAAGAGGCACTTGCAGTCTATAAATTTCATCAATTCATTTACGGCCAACATGTCGTCCTCCACACAGCTCATCAGCCGCTAAACGTTTTGCATGGCACAAGTTCTGGCGTGCCACAGTACGCGGTGAAGTGGATGCAACGATAGAATAACACCCTGCTGTGTTTGGACTTCCCAATTCAGTGTAGCGACGGTTCACCAACTACAACACATCTTTGCATAACACAACTAACGAACGAAGCGGACAGCAGTTTGAATTTGCACAGAAGTCAACGCATAACAGCAAAAAATAATCAGAGAAAAAACCCAACTTTAAAACATCATAAAGGACAGATGAGGTGTGGAGTGGGAGTTAACATAAATCACAGTCATGATATATTCTAAGTGTGATACCTACCAGGGCAATTGGAGAATGACCACGTTGTCTATTTGCTTGCATAGTTTGGGTTACTCATGCCGTATTTAGGCTGCTTCCAAGCAGAGCAAGGTCCGAGTTGTACGTGTCCGAACAAGTACTCTTAGAGCTGTTTTGAGGTCACGAGAGTGACCGCGGTCCAGCAGATGCTTCGTACTGAAAGACCGTGATACTTTATTTTCTTGTCTGAAAAGCCAGTTAGGCATATGCTCAGAGGCTTTGGCTGCCACCTGCCTTCACGTTTGCCCGAGGAACTTGCATCCGCCAATGGTCTGGCATGCAACGGGCATCCTTTGCCCGGTTGATTAGAAAGCTTTAGAAGAATTGATAAAGACGAGTTCAGCTGCATTGTATGTACTTCCTATGGTGCAGCACAAAGCAGAGTGCTTTATTAAGCCAGCATAATCTCTGAACATGGGAACGTCTTGCAAGACTAGCTTGTTGAACTGCTCCATTTCCATTTTGAAGTTAATCTTCCGATGCAAATTATTTATAAAATTAATTAATTCTAAACGAGCTTACCTACAGAATCGAAGGCCAAATTTGAAAACTTGAATTCTCAACTAGTAGATGTACTGACAACGTTGGCTGGCTGCCAGCAACGTTTCTATGCATTGCTCATGAGTACCGTACAGCTCCTGTAACTTAACTGACACCACTAACTAACGAACGTGTAGTTACAGAGGACTCCTTCACACTAACACCGTCGAAGAGGCCTGGCCCTAGTCAGCCCTTAGCCTGCCTTCAGCTTGTGATCAACATCGACACTTTTCTGATACTTTGTAGAATGGTTGTTGTCGGTTAGTTGGCCCAGACATCCTGATTTATTCAATCAGAGAAAGTAGACATCTTCAAAATTAAAATCGTTCTATAATATGTCAGTTTAGAAATGTTATTTTACAAATGATGGATCAGAAGGGATAGAACATCTCGTCTCCTAGTTCTTGCCCATAACCCAGGGCAAAACGGGCTTCCTCTGAGAGGTAACGGGGCATTAATAATGCATGAAGTAGTATCTTGCATGCATGGGCCAATTCAACGGATCACACGGCAGGCATTATTGGAGCTGTTTACCCCTCACTAATCACACACATGAGGGAATGTTGGGGCACACCAAGGTTCAGGCTCACGCCACGACAGACACCTGTGTCAGATCCCGTTTCCTATTTTCCTGCTTTTTTTCATGACACCGGAGACAAGAGGGTAAGGGAGAAGAGAGTTCGGTAGATTATTCGCAAGTCTACCATTAATATAAATTAATTCACGCTCTCGTCACCGTTCCTTCACCCAAAACCTTGTGGAGCACACAGCAGACACCGTCAAAAACGGCGGGCGAACGTTCACCTTCAATACTATGATGGCAAGGCTGAATGGACATTTGCGAGAATTGCAAATGTCATCTAAAAAGCACACTAGAGAAGTGAGTAGATCTACTAATAGATCACGTTTGCACTGTTTTGCAACTACAGTAGTCTGGGTTCATTTTTACCTAGTAGAATATACCACTGCACACAAGTTCCCACAAATAGGGTTTGCCCTAAGGCGTGTTCAGGGCGATCCCCAAACCTAACCCCTGCGTCAGTTCGTTGTGCATCCTAGCAGACCAGAATAAAATGATATCAGTGCAGTTCATAGCGTTTCTTGAGGATGGCAAAGGACTCTCTCAGAAGCCTTCCATTAGTATTAACAAACGTTTGCGCATCATGTACACCACTGGTATACAACTTAATTTCAAAATTTGCGTCGTGTCTTTTGACTTGTGCAGTATACTGTGAACTGTTTTTTTAGTGTTCCTGTTATCACATGGCTTTCTCGAAACGTTAAATATTAACAGGCCACCTACTGTAGTTTCATCTCAAGCTTCATTTGGAACACGGTGTCGCAAGCATAAAATCACCCTCATTCTGCTGTAGGAAAGGGGATGGGATCAATTCAGACACTGCGGTTTTCGTGATACTCGACCTTACTTATTATTCATTTTGCAAAATAACTCAATAGATATAGCTTATACCATTTAGGAGTTGACTGTCTTATGACAGCCAATGAGGAAGAAATGGAGATCGCAGTCTTCGTTGGTTATGTCGGTAACCTTTTCCCCGTTTTTGAGCAAGATTGCAAGAGATCTGAGCCGGAAGCCTAAAGATAAAGTGTGAATTGTAAATGCATTCCTGCAAACGGTACAGGTAGGAGCTCTCCACAAAGTTAAAGCTCTTCTCTTATAAGCTTCTTATTAATGAAGTCCTTTAAATAGGTATTTTTTGATGAATTTGCACGCGCTTTATCGTTTCTTAATGTCAGTTGATGGATCTAGGGAAATTTTGGACCAGCATTATGCATTTATATGACCAATGTTAACAACCTCTCTGCCACATGCGAAAATTTCCCTTCTCCTTTTACATAAAAACCCTTTTCATTACCCTTTAACAGTCATTTAGGGAATGTTTGCAAGTGTCCGAAAGGTATGGGTACGTCAAAGCATGGGGTTTTGGATGCGACATTAGTCCTTTTTTCCGTCATGCACATTCATATCATTGAAGTTTTCAAAAATTGCATACTTATTGACTTTTTTCTTGGCCTGCTCAACGCAAAACATGAAGTTAATTTAGCTGGAGTAAATTGTTCTAGTAAACCTTTACCCTTTATTCTCTGATAGGACACCACCTACTTATGCTCAGATAAAGTTAATCATAGTTGCTGGCGTAACAAAGTGCTTAAATATAAAGTTACCTTGAATTCTGCTCACATAGATAAGTCTTTTCCGCGATATAACTGTTGAAACATATATTCTGCCGAAAATGAAAAATGAAACTGAAAATCAAAATGAAAAAAATGAAAATGAAAAATGAAAATGAAAAGTGACAAAAAATGAAAAAAAAATGAAATGAAAATTAAAAGTAAAAATGAAAATGCAGAAAATGACGTTTTTTGTGCATTAAGAAAGGTTGTAGCCTTTGCAATAAACATAAAGTTCCATGGGTAACGTCACCCAAGCTCATTCATTGCAAGTGTGGAAAACGATAAATAAATACAAAACTTGCTAAAGGACTATGGAAAATAGTCCTTTAGATCAAGTTGTTTTCTGCTGAGTTTTTAAAAATTTATATGTTAAGCTGTCAGCATTTCCACATGTGGTGTTAATCCTTACTTAACCATTCAAAGTGCCATAGTTGAACCAGATTCGTTTAGGCTGGTTTGATTGTTTGCAGTATACGCCTGCTCCTTTCGATCTTTCACTGAAAGTGCGTTATATCCTTGCGAGAGGGAAATCCGTTAACTGCCTAGCGTTAAGCGTTTAAGTTTTGTTTTAACTTGCTTTATTCAGCATAAATACTAAGTTGCTTTAATAACTGGTAGAATGCAGTTTGAGCCTTCTGTGCATAAATGGAACTTTGATTTTTCTACGGGATATCCTTTTTGACTGAGCGAGGGTACTGCCTACACAGTCTGTTTAAATGCAGATTGCGTTACATGTACTGTAACAAGTGTTCCATCAATACTATGCAGCAACGGTACTACAGCAGGTGAATCAATATCAGCCCTGGGCATCAGGTAAACTATTAACTATACGGTACTCTTTGGTCTGATCGGCTAAAACTAAGTCAATTAAAGTGTTCTTGGCAGAGGCAAGCATCCGGTTCAAGGTGATCCCAGATCAGTTACGGTTGGAAGCACTCAGTCCTTGATTTTTGGACCAGAGTGTGGAACATATCATCCGATTATAATTAGCGAGCTAGCACGTCTGGCAATGAGAAGTGGCTTATTTGCAGTGAATATTGCTTGGTGGTTGCCAAATGAGACGTTGTTTCTTATTCCCTTCTACTTTTGAAATATTCTTCACAAACCAGTGTAACCCAGCTGGCGGCCACACATTCCCGCAAAGCCTACTAGAAATGTTTTCCTTACGGACTGTAAGATGCCCGTTGAATTTTGAGACGACCTAATATTTTCTGTCAATTTAATAACCCTGGTTGTCCCAGACGGAAGAAAGAGTGGAACCGTTACTGTGCTAACACAAGCTTTCTCTCGCATGTGGCTTTTGGAGCCAACTAGACAGATTCTGGACAGACCAGGTTGTCCCGTTCGTATCTACTAGAGAGCAGCGCGCTGGTGGACTCGCCATATTCCAGGGGAGGGGGCAGAGTTAGGAGTCACTGGATCAATCTTCTCCGATAAGACCTTAAGTTCGGCTATAAGAAGTTTTTTAATCCTTAAAAGTACACATTGCTAATTTTTGCATTGCAGCTGCGTCAGCCCGAACTGGTTCGCCATCTGGCACGTATTTACAGGGCTCTGCTGGGTCCGCGCAAGTTCACTACTAGATTTGGAAGGCCTAGATATAGCCCATTAAGCTGTGCTGCCTCTGCGCCTTAGCTCGTCAACAGATGGCTGACAGGCATAGACAGCCGACTGGTGCGTAGACCAGTGAACAGAACGGAACTTAACGCAGGGAGATCCAGTCACACGCCGCAGTAGAAAAATCCTCATGCACTTCGATATACCACGACTCACCAAAAGTCGTGGCATTGAAGTCTATCGGTTTACGGAAGAAAACGTTCTTTCTCAATACTCTATTCTTGGTCAAAATGTCATGTTCTGTTTTAAAGACGTTTTCCCAGTATCAAATTTGCGAACTGGCAAGTTTTGCTGCTACATGTATCAACAAATCCTAAAGTAGAAAGAATCCGAAAATTTTCAGAGCTGAAGATTTTGCGGAGAATAATTTTTGTGATTTCTGGTCATCTACGGTTTGATTTCATCAGGAAATGCGCATTTTTCCGTGGTTTCTAATAAGGTTATCAATATCTGTAAGTTTTTCATTCTATTTTGGGGCTAGATGTCAGTTAAAGGGACTTCAAAATAATTCAAAATTTTATTTTTAAGGTGCGTCTAGGAAAGTGCTTCCAGAAAATAACTCGCTTGTCACAAATGGTCACTGGAAATAGATTACCTACCTCATGCCCTAATTTACTTGTTATCCCAAAACTTGTAAGAACATTTTAGGTTAGTTGGTTATGTGGGTGAAACAAGCCTCTTAGCTCCACTATCGACAGTTAAACAAGATTAGTTACCTCAACCACGTGCCTCAGTGTCTTCGCGGACATTTAACAGGCTTAGTCACTTGATGATAAGTTGACCTTTGCTTCTTAAACTAAAATTTCTGCTCAGCCTATCTGATTATAATAAAGTTATGTTGCAGCTACAGAAAGATGCCAAGCATCCTTCTGGTTGCCCCATGGTAAAGTAGCACATTAACGTTTCACATTGTGCCAAGGAAAAAATTTTTTTACTGATTTTGATACGTCCGGTCAAAATACAGGGTATATTTGGCCATTTGCTCTTTTAAAATTCACTCAAATCTCAAATTAATTTTTAAATTTTGACGAAAATGGATCTACAGATCTTTAGGTAAAGATATTTGGCTACTCGCATTTACGCAGTAGTCATTGAAATACTTGTTAAAAGTAGCACAAAGTAATGTTGGTTAACGTTTCGTTACCGTTGTCAGCCCCTCGATGGAACGTGGCTTCAATGCCACGGAAAACTTTAGCACCAGTTTTCTGCCCGGTAAGAGAGCCAACTAATTTTGAAACTGTATGAGACTTCAATAATCGTTTATCGATTAGTAAATGTGTCTTTTGGTCAATTTTTCCATATGAACTTATTAAACGTTATTATCTCTTTTGTGTCAAAAAATTAACTTACCGCCCTAAGAAGAGGAGCAAAGTGTATATTAGCAGGTTAATCCAAGATAATTATTGTCTAGGTTCAAATTAATATGTCATTTACTTAAGATGCGATTATAGGTCAAATAAGTATACCTAGGAATAGCAGACTAACAAATGTTAGCAAGCGGTCTTGTCTTTTGGAAATTTCCTTCAGGAAAACTTCCCAAATTATTTTCCTGGTTAAGAGGTAGAATATTTTAAAAAGATGTATGCCTCTCAAACTTTATTGTAACCAGAAATTACTTGGCTCACAATCAGAGTTAAGATTTTGACTACCGGTATATATCCACTCCGATTCTCAATGTATGTTTGCTATTTAGTAAACTAGTTGGTTAACAGACATCAGTGTTAATCACACTCTAACTCCCACCTCATTTGCCACCTTAACAATTTGGCTGAAGCTCACTGAGGATCACCGCCTTTTGAAAACAAACAATTCTATTTGAAACGAAAATATTGGTTGTTCGTCACAATGGTCTCACAGTATTTTTTTCAAGCCGCATAATAAACATTTGAAACTTTGGATTATAGCGTGATACATGTTTTCCAAATGATAACTATTCGTCCGAATTTATTTAGTTCTCTAGCTAACACTGCCACGCGTACACATTAGCTGGGAGATCCAATAGAAAACAACCACGCGAAAGCACATGTGTCCATTTTATTTGTTTGTTTGAAAAAACTTCGATCTCATCATTTGTGCTCTTGGTTGCAGGCTTCGATTGAACGGTGCCGTCGATAGGCGTTCAAATGGAGATTTGAGTTCTACTTGGACATCTTGATTCTGGTTGGTTTATTGCCATGTGACGCTCTCAAAGGGTTCAAAAAGACAATATTGTCCACTCATGGCACGTTTATCTCTGCATATCCCTCATACATGCAGAGTTAAATTGAAAATTTATGACATCTTATGGCCTACAAGGTGTGCTGTGCAGCACCGCGTAAATATGTAATATTTATCGTGTGACAGCTTTAGTAATGCTGATAATGAAGCACATTTCGTCTCTGACAATGGGCGCGTATCAATATCGCAACCAAACTGCGTTTGAACGCATTATGAATCGCAAGACTTACCGTTTGAGATATAAGGAGTGCAAACCGAAGAGTCGACCAAACTCGCATAAATGTCAGCATTTTAAAAAAGATTAAAAATGAAAACACCTTTATACTCTACTTAGCAAACCGAATATCTCCCCTTTGACAAACTGGATATTACGTAGGCCACTTATTACTTAATGATGAACTGATGATGAACAAATGAACAAAATTCAAACGGAAATCACTTTTTCCCGTTCATTCCACAAATTAAGGCACTCTACGTCTGCAGCCAAGGATCGCTGTTCTACAATTATTAATATACCAGATCGCAACCAATAGGACAACAAGCGCGTGGCTCGTTTATTAGGGGGTCCGAATTCCAACTAACAGGTTGCGAGTTCAAGGCTCAGGTTTTGCAAAACCTGCGGTTTCGTATGACTGACTGCTGACGGCTCATCAGTCAGAAAAGGACATTCAATACTTCCCAGACATTTTCGGTAATGTCATGAGTAAAGAAATGCCTACAATAATATTTTTGGGGACAGTTCTCTATCCAATGTTCTAACCGGTACCAATGCTGATTACTCATCTCGTCCTCACCTTATACCGCACTGCGTTTACCATAACGTCATCCCTCTATTTGACCTCCAAACTGTCCAACTTTTCCCTTCAATTATGAACAAGCCTTCACATGACATCCTCTAGCTAGCAAATAATCAATCAGTCTATTTGCGCACGCAACTGACGATTACGGAATTTCATTAATTCTGAAATTTCAACTTTGTTTAGTTTATCACTTAATGTTCAAGGTGACTTCAGTCGCTTGATACGGCCTAGAGGGAGGTGTTTACTGAGAAATATATAGCCTCAGAACCAGCCAAGCCAGTAACGAAATATTTTGAATCGGAGGTGTATTAACATGTCTACTTAAACAGCAACCAATACTCGTTAATGTCATTATCGTAGCTAAGGACAGAACGCAACCGAGGGAGATGTCGAGCTTGTACGTTGTGCCTCTTTAAACTTTAGTAGCGTACATTCAAGTTAATACGCATTGTTTGGTTAAATTTTCAACCCGGATTTGTCTCTCCCTAATACCCGACCACACGTTCAGGCTTTTTCGAAATTGCTAAATGTTTAAGAGCATCACTTCGTGTTTCATATACCCAGTTCTATTTAAAACCGTGTACAGGTTCGTAATTGTCACGGGGTCACCTCTTGTTGGTCCAGTAACAAAGTAACCCCTAAAAACAATTAGTTATACTGTGCTTTCTATTTGGATACCGATGTTTTCTCAGTCGTGTTTTGTTAGCTCGCCGTCCGAAGCTGTCAAGAGCACAGAGGCGATGTTCGTACCAATGGAAAACATCCGCACGCAAGCACGTGTTTCAATGCCATTGGTTTGCTTAAAAAACATTTCCGTTGCACTAAACCATGCTCTTGGTTGCAGGCGCAGAAATATTGCAGATTTTAAAGGCTACAGGGCGACTAATTGCACTGCTTCCTGATGGCCCAGATATCCGGGAAAATGAGCAACAGAGCACTCCCTTCTAAATATTTCGTAATCAGAAGAAATTCACTCGAGAATCATGGGAATATTAAAATTCATAATCTTCTCGCTCAAACCTCCTTATCTACTGGTTATATTCCAAACAGAGCGGATCTGTCGGGCTACAGGGGGGAATTGAACAGATTTGTACATTACCTCACTTGAGTTTTAAAAACTGGAGCAGTTTCCAATTCACAGAGTTCATTTTTAAAATATAATGTTCCAGAAATTCACCAGTTTATTGTCCACTTTCGAAGGGTGTTTTATTGTACTATACGGTTATATTACATGACCACAATACCAAAAACCTTAAAATGTCAAAGTTTGGCGAGATTTGGATGTATTCGTTTTCTTCTGATTACGCCATCACTGAAAAAGAACTGACGACCCTGGTCGACGATTACAATGAAACAGTGTTTTTTGGCAACATTCCCATCGACGTATAAGTTAAGGGGAACGCAAACTGTTCTTACGACAAGTAAATAGATTTGGTTTTGGTCAAGTATGGAATACAAAGATATCCTGTATATCTGATTACCTGACAATTTCGGAAGCAGGAAACAATCAATATTCAAATAGGAACAAATAAGGAGACACGATCTCTGGAACAAGAGCCTTGATGGTTGCCTCCGGTTTGTGTGTAACTACAACGTCGGGTGGTGTGAGGAAGCGGCTGGCGGCTTCTGAGAAGTGCTTAACGTAGTGGGGCACTCACTGAAATTCGAGGCTGGTTGGATGCGCCTGGTCAGGGGGCCGAAATACCCAATACCATGGCATGAAACGTCTGGAGTCGGTTACCGAGTCTGGTGCAGTTGCGAACAAAGCAAAAATGTCGGAGAAACTGGGAGACTACTCCTCACGCGAATAATTGAGCATGCAGCAGTGGTGAGAAGGAATGACGATAGCTTCCAGATCACGCCTTATTCGATGGGACCTGACCACCTCTTCAAGTTTGCCATGGCTGAAATTCTCGCCATAGGCAAAAACCCGTGGGCCATGAGCTGCTTTTGTTATGGTTTTCCAGCTCCCGTTTACTTAACAAGTGTGATGGTCTTCCGTTTCCACATTCTCTGTTTCAATTTTGCCTGAGAAAAATTACTAGCCACTCTGGGAGGATGCCGTTGACCATTAAATTCGAGTGACAACGGACAAAATTGCCGAGTACTCGTCACGTCACGGATCGGCAACGGTGATGAAATCATGGTCATTAATGACTCGTGTGCGGACCGACCAACTATCATCGCGTCCACTATGACCCCCAGCGGGGACTACGAGGACTGCCAAATATGGAAGGTGTATGGTTGCCTGACCACCATTTCCTATACATACTGTAGCCCTTTGGCCTCATATTACACTTTTTGTCATTTACTGCGATGATTAGTTCCAGAGGGTACCCGGAATGTCAGGCTAATAAGGTTCCAGTAATCGTGTCTCCTTCACAACAATCAAGCTTCCATCGGGTATTCAATTTGTCGCTGTTGAACATATTCATACCTTAAGTTTGATGTTTTGTGTATTTTAGAGTGCGGTTTGCCAATATCCTTTCCCAATGGAAAATGAACCAGGTTTTGCTAGCTGATTCTCTCAAATGGTGTATAAAACTCACTAGAATGCAATGGTGAGAGCAGTCAATTTGCCAATTTATAGATTTGCAAATTGTGTTCCCTTTTTTAGATTTTTTCGGTATCTCTAAAGCAAAATGCCATCCGAAACATTCTTACTCCCACGCTCATCTTCAAACCGCTGAAAATTTGCTAAAACGAAGTGAGTAACCACAACCTGCTGACAGCACACAGCTCTAGTTGACACGGAATAGTGGTTGTGCGTAGCAAAGGTGTCACAGCAATGTTATCCGGCGGCATAGTAACCATTTCAAGCACCAGACAGAAGTGTGATATTTGTTTTTCAACTAATGTCTACTCATCCGTGTTTATTTAACTCGCCGGCTAAAACTGCTACACGTATAGTGTCAAGAGAACAACCGATGAAAAATATCCACGCGAAAGCACGTGTATCAATTTTATTGGTTAGTTTGGAAAACAATTCCGTTGCCATAAGCTATGCTCTGGAGTGCAGGAATCAACTGGACGGTGCAGACAATGGGCTGGGAAATAGTACAGAAGTTAGAGGCTACAGCAATTTCCTGACTCAAAATTGATATAATATAACTGGATAAAATTTCCATTGCAGTTCACAAATTTTCGAAAGATTATTAAAATTGGTTAGGAATTTTGAGTGTGTGAGATTTACTCTTGACTGGGAAAATGGCTGGCTGAATAGTCCTTTTATACTCTCAACGCTCAAGCCCCTTGTCTATCTAATTATCACCAGAACATTTAACTTGTAGATCGAACACCTGGTCAGTAGGAAATTTATCTAGAATTTAAGAGATAAAGACCTTGATTCACGTAAATGATAGAAACCGGGAAGTACGCTGGGCCTAAACATGATATGTTTTTCAAGAAAATACCGTTCCTAATCATCAGCAGTTCGTTCTCAAACTGGGAAAGGGATCTAGCTTGTCTCCAGAGTTGAAGTACATGATTTTAAATCCAAGGTGTTCAAGTCCAAAAGGTGTTAAACAGTGTTCACGGCTGGACGTCCATGTCATTATCAATAAATAGTTTTGGGTAATAAGTCATAAAATTCGGCGAAAACATTTTTAATTTTGTTCAAGAACAGAATATGGGGATATCCGGTGTTTTTGATCGTCGAACAATTTTAGAAGCAGGGAAAATGCAAGCTTCCCTCTGGCATGTAATTTTCGCCGAACAAGAATATTTCCACATTTTCAGACAAATAATTTCCCATTTAGGTCAGGATTCAGGTCGTTCATATCCTGGAAAAGCAAAATTAATGAATATCGTCTTCTTTGATTGTATTAGATATTTTATTAAACTAACGATCATGGAAGGTAAATTGCACTGTTCTGTGTTATAGCCATTTGTAGTTGTTTCCGCATAATCTGCGCAGCATTGAACGGTGATGCCCGTGCAAACGGACGTTTGACTTCTAAGCGGAACTCAAGGATCTGGTTGGGTTGCCATGTAACGCTCTTAGACGGTTCAGAAAGGCGATTTGTTTATGCATGGCAGGTTTATCTCCGCGTATCCATCACTCCTTCTATGTTAAAAGTGCTATGCCGCACCTCAACATCTAAACTTAATTTCAAAGGGTGAAATCGATAGATTACCTGATCGTCAGGTACCTCCTGGGAAATCAGCGCTTATAATTATATCACACTAAAGTTCTCTTGAACAAGTTACGAAGCGACTAAGACAAAAGCGTTCTCCTTTGTTACATATTACCTAATGATAGGAGGATGATGAACAAATTAACAAAATTCAAGCGGAAAATAAATTTTCCCTGTCTATTCCGCAAATTGAGCCGCTCTGCGGCTGCAGACGAGGATCAGGAGGAAGCCCCAGAGCAAACCGTTAGCGCGGTGGTTAAGCGCCTCTACCATTAATAATACACCAGATCGCAACTAATAGGACAACAAACGCGTAGCTCAATTATTATCTCCCCTTTGACAAGCTGGATTGTACTTAGGCCACTTATTACTTAATGATGAACTGATGATGAACAAATGAACAAAATTCAAACGGAAATCACTTTTTCCCGTTCATTCCACAAAGTAAGGCGCTCTGAGACTGCAGCCAAGGAACGCTGTTCTACAATTATTAATATACCAGATCGCAACCAATAGGACAACAAGCGCGTGGCTCGTTTATTACAAGGGTCCGACTTCCAACTAATAGGTTGCGAGTTCAAGGCTCAGGTTTTGCAAAACCTGCGGTTTCGTAGGACTGACTGCTAACGGCTCATCAGTCAGAAAAAGGACATTCCAGACTTCCCAGACACTTTCGGTAATGTCATGAGTAAAGAAATGCCTAAAAGAATATTTTGTGGGGACAATTCTATATCCAATGTTCTAACCGGTACCAATGCTGATTACTCATCTCATTCTCCTCTTTTACCGCACTGCGTTCACCATAACATCATTCCTCTATATAACCTCCAAACTCCCCAACTTTTTCCTTCACTTATTTACTAGCCTTCACATGACATCCTCTCCCTAGCAAATAACCAATCAGTCGATTTGCGCACGCAAATGACGATTACGGAATTTCATTAATTCTGAAATTTTAACTTTGTTTAGTTTATCACTTAAATGTTCAAGGTGACTTCAGCCGCTTGATACGGCCTAGAGGGAGGTGTTTACTGAGAAATATATAGCCTCAGAACTAACCAAGTCAGTAACTAAATATTTGGAATCGGAGGTGTATTAACACGTCTACTTAAAAAGCAACCAATACTCGTCAATGTCCTCATCGTAGCTAAGGACAGAACGCTACCGAGGGAGATGTCGAGCTTGTACGTTGTGCCTCTGTAAACTTTAGTAGCGTACATTCAAGTTAATACGCATTGTTTTTGGTTAAAGATTAACCCGCATTTATCACTTCCTAATACCTACCCACACGTTTAGTCTTTTACGAACTTGTGAAAACTAATTGCGAAAACCTGTATCTGAAAATTTTTATAGGATGGTAATAGTAACGGGGTCCATTTTATTTGGTCCAGTGGAATAGTTAACGCTCGAAACAACAAATACTAGTGTGTTTTCAGTAGTCATAATTGGAACGCAACGCTCGGAGATTTTACGGGTGAACATTTGGGCGATACGAACTCTAGTATGCTGCCTTTACTTTTCTTCTACATACCCTAAGGTTGAGCCTTGGTAAGCATTTTATAATAAACTTCCTTCTTTTCGGACTAAGACTTTTTGTAAACGCTTTTGAACTACTGTCTGTTGACAGCACATAGGTTTATCTGAGACAGGATTCTGGTTTTTATTTCAACAGTGTCACAGCATGTTGTCCAATGGCACAATAACCAGAAGGAAGAATGAATATAATCTATTCTGCAGGAAATTTTATTCCTAAATCATTTTATTATATTGCTGGCCGAGACTATCAAGCGCACAGATGCGGCTGTGTAACCAATAAAAGGCGTCCGCGTGCCAGCACGTGTGGCAATGTCATTGGTCTGCTTGAAAAACAACTCCGTTGCCGTAAGATATGCACTGGGCTGCAGGCATCGTTTTAACGATGCTGACAAGAGGCGTGGGAATATTCAAAATGCTACAAACCACAAAGATTTTCCGACTTGGGAGTGTCACGCTTTATTTCGATAAAATTTAAATCATATTTTTTTGCATGTGGGAACGTTTTTGAAAGTAGGATGCACTGCTTGCCGAGAAGGTTGAGCTTTTGTTTGCTCTCAGTTGGAGAAATGACTGACTGTGTGGTCCATGGTAAAAAGTTTGTGTTCAGAATATTTTTTCTTAAGATTGGTTTGACTATTAAATTTCATACTTAACGATCAAGCTTCCTTCTCTTTTGGCTATCTGCCGAACACATAACTTCCAGATCGAATATCGCGTCAGTCACCCACGAAGTAGAAATTGAACAATGTTGGACCTTGCCGCAGACGATTTATAGAGACAAGGAAAGTTTATTATTCATAGGGTCTGTATAAGTTATATATTTGACGTACCTAAAATTACACATTTTATTAGTAAACTCTCAAGGAATGATTTATTGATCGTCATATTTAGGTTTATGATCCCAACTGCATATATCTTTGAATAGTTCAAATAATTGGAACTATGCTATTTTTCTCCCGATTGTGCTATGTTTATAGAAGAACTGGGTGACTTTGCTGGAAGAAAACATTGGGTAAAGTTTTATTTAATTACTGACGTGTACTTCTGGTGGATGAAAATCTGTCGTTTAAATGATCAAATAATATAAATATGTGTATAAAATGGAATAATGGATTATCCTGAAGGATTGATCGCCCGTCAATTTCAGAAGCAGGTAACAATCAGTTTTTTTCTTAGGACTACTGCTTTTTTGTTTAGTTTAGAACTCAGTTTGCTAATATTCTCTCCAAGTTTAAAAGGAACTGGTATCGTATTTGTCAGTCATCTCAGCTTAATGTGATGGCATGATAGCAAGGGTATTATGCCGCTGTTTTTGTCAGGGCCACGTCTAAAAGCATGCTCGGGCTAGAAAGTGCTATGCCATTTGGACCTCTCAGTGTGCCAGGATTTCCTCGTTATTGCATATAGTTGAAAGCTGAAGTTAGCGCCAACGTGTGCCCATTCCGTTCCATAAGCCGATTGGGATTGGCTGTGTTTAGCTGCACGTTTCCCCTCAGAATTTTAAGGTGGCACCTAAATTACTTAATATCTTAACGGGGCTTTTATTCGTCGATATCCTTCTTTGGCCAAGGAGGTCAACTGCTTGTGAAAGATCTAAGACTTTGCGCAAATTCGTTTGGCTAAAAACGTTCCTGTGAATTCAACATAACTATCTGGAGGAAGCATAATATGGACATTAGAAGCCGCAGACTCTCCCCCAGACAACACCACCCTGTTTTCAAATGTTGCATTTCATTCATTCAATCATTCAAAAGAGAACCTAACGGCGGGCTTTTTAATTTGCGCTGCGAGCTTTTTTTCTTCCTTCAACATGCGATGTTTCTTATATGTACATGTGCTGGCCCACTTTTATCATTAGATACTGCTATTTTCCACTCTTTGTTTGTATTAGCTACAATAAGATGGTCATTTGCAAACGATGCCGGCAACATTTTGAAGAAAAACTGACCTTATTTTGCAACGCATTCACGAACGATCATTCCTGATGCCGACACTTACAGCTGTCGGTTAGTATAAATTTTATGTTTTCTCTTTTGCGTACCAATTTAATCCACAGTGAAGGGAGGCCATTTACTGACAATTTTGAAATGGTAACTTCAAAATAAAGCGTATCTCTCACTCTATCCGTTCAACACTCGTCGGCCTCTATGGGATTCAAACCCACGTCAGCAATAGGAAGGATTTAGTATATCCAACGCTCCAACAACCTGAGTTTGATCGTTGGTTTAATCAACTTTTGGGTATTTGTGAACGTGAAACGGATCAACTGGAGATTAATCGAAAGAAAATTTGAACCCTGTCTTCCATAAAGTTAACTTACTTCCGAATCGGAACGACTGAACAAATCACATCCCTCGATGTGCTCGTCAGATCGAAATACTGATGAAACCATGAGTATCCCAATTATTATGCAAAGATGCACTCAGAAGAGTTCGCTCAATGGGAGAATAATTACGTTGCCACTCAACATTTCTGAATCGGATATGAAAAGTAAATATGAACGCCCTAAGACAGATGGCTTTACGTTCTGCGAATATTCCCATGTTAAACTTAAAAAGTGAAATCGGCAAACATAAGTTTCCGGTAATTAATCACGGGGTCGATATAATTATAAGGAAAATTAAAAATATGTAGTGTTAACAGGGTTTAAAAATGTCTGATCGTTAATACTGCTCGTTTGAGCGCCGCCTGCAAGGCGAGGTCGGAGTGTGGAGGTCATTGGGACTATGGGAACGGCAGGAGGTAAGGTTGAGTATGGGGATTTAACATCACTGTTAGGTACGCGGAGTAAACAACTGTCATCAGGAGCTGGGGACGTCGTGTGAAAAGCACCCAAAGTGGTTGTCGGCCACGGAAGAGCGTCTTATGACAGCATAGTGCTGTGTTTGTTAGCCATATGGCCACTGCCTCGACGGTTGCGAGTCCTCGTTGGCGTAGCCCTTAAGAGAAGTTTTCTGGTGTCCGGTAGACAATCGTAAAGGCTTCTTTGGTGTCAACACGGTGATTAGCATCAACTAGATGGCCGAGAATCAATGTCAAGATTTATATATTTTCATCTTTGCCTAACCAGGCAGATATATGTTCATGTCTCCTCTTTTTCAGGCGCCTCGCTTTCAGCCAATGTATCCTGCTCCGCAGGAGCAAGGGAATGAGTAAATACACATTGATGTGGCGATCAACGGGAGCCGGTCTTTACCTCCTACGCGTAGGATGCGAGAGTTTGCAAAGAATACCCGTGCGTGTACAGCAGGGAACACGATCATGACTTACCAAAAACGTATGTTTACTGATTTGAAATTTTAAGATGGATTTACGCTAACGACCACGAGTATTAGGGTTAGAGGCGAGGTGGCCCCAGGAGTCCATAAGTCAAAGCCGAACGCTGTTGTTACATTGACGTTAAAATCATCAGGCAAGCACACCTCCTAGTTCTGGTCGGAAGAGAGCTGGAACATTTCAGTTGCGGGCATTGCACAAACTTTCAATTCCTTTGCGCCTCCTAAGGATGAGATTCGCGGTTGGGAGAGGAAAGAATTCGTTGCGAAATCACCTGCACCAGTTACGATGCATACTATTCTGGCCAAACCAAGTCTCATGCTGCATTCCATATAGATGCAATCTTAGCAGTGGGAAGTCAACGATACCCTATTTTGACGCTAGTCATGAGCACACTTGGCAAGGGATTCGAAAAAAGAATATTCGTATTGTTGGCGCCTACCAAGAAAGAACATTTTAGAATTCTATAGAATATGAATACACATGTGATATGCAGCATTTCGCATGCCGAAGACGGAATGATCAATAACCGATTTCAATGGGGTACCGCAACCTTCAGTCCCGCAAAAAAAGCTTTGGTGGAGTGTCAACGCATTTGTACATTATTCATTCGTCTGTGTTGTTCGTAGGATACCAAATAGGGCTCATAAAATATCACAATGAATGCGGGCTGCCTTATACTCTGTACGAGGCACTAATAAAGGTATACATGTGGTGCTTAGTGAGTGGAAATCTAAGGGTCTTTAAAAATCGCATAATTATAAAAGATTAAGAAGCCAAAAAAATGCCCTGTCAACAAATTTAAAATTTAAATACGATGTTATTTGCAAGAAATGAGTGCAAAAAAGAACACTTCACGTGCATTTATTCTAGAAAATATATTTTAATATATGAGGCCTGTTAAAACAAAGGAGAAAAAATCATAAACATAAGTAGTCATTTTAAAAGGGTGTGGTTTTGTAGGAGGCCAGCGAGAAAGGGATTTAAATGCTGGCTGCTGAGACTATGCGACACGGTAAATACTATTAGAACCCTTTGAATTAAAAAACAACATTTCAAAATACCAGTTGACATTGCATTAGATAGCGAATCTGTTACATATAATCAGTTATTGCTGCGGAAAAGAGGAAACGGCAATGCTTGGGTCCAACGTCCTGCTTTTTTGACCTCTCAAACTCTAACTGGTGCCTACTTTCAGCAATAAATGAAATTAAACTGGCGTAGATCTTTTAAAACTCAAACAGTCCTATTATTGATCTTCGCAGCGTTTTACGAGCCAGTTTCAAATCGATATTCCTCGTTTGAATGTCGTACCTGCACCGGCTAGCCTCCTGTCAGGTTATCTTATTGGATTAGAACTGTTATAGGCCGAAAACGAAGTTGAGACCGTGTTATAATGGATATATGACCACCGGAGGCAGTTATTCTTGTGATATGATGGCCGGTTCCTGTTTACATACCTCTTTTTGGTGTGTTTAATGAATTCATTTTAAAAAACGCATTTCTGTACACTCGCATCGGCTTACAAAAACAAAAAAGGTGAAAGATACGGTGAACGTCACGTAAATGCAAACGCATTCCCAACGGAACTCAGCCAAGCCTTGACTGCAAGCAGAGATGCCGGTTCAACCTACCATAACCTTGGCACCGTTTCTGAGAAAGCTCCATCTGGTTCCGGGAAATGAGCCCGAAACAGCGCTATGCCTATCTGTTCACACTTATGTCAACATCTACTTGACAATTTGCGTTGTCAAAATTTCATCCAATTAAGTTAACGGTTAAACTTCAACTGATTTATAAAGTGTACTGCGGATATGCACGTTTTCACAAATTATCGCTTCCGGTCTGAATGCGCTGGATGTAGCACAATTGAAGGGTTTACTCGTCCGGCTCAGCAACGTGTGCTTCTGCCTTTTGTTGAGCGATCTTGTGCAGCTTTGCTCCTTATATGACGGGTGTTGGCATGTTTGTGCGCACTACCCACGTACGTACTTTAAGTTTCCACTAGTCTTTCGATAAAAAAGCAACATCTAGGAACGGCAGTTGGGTGTTTTTTTCATTTTATTTGTGAGGCCGGTGTCGAGGAGGGCGCAATTTATGGTGTACAGTGATTCTAGGGCAATCTGTTGCATATCCGGTCAATTTTTTTCGCAATGGTTTCCAAACACTAACGCCTCTAATTTTTAAATATCTGGCTCTGTGCGGAAACCTGAGGGCGTCGATTTCCTTGACAAAATTTGACTTTCTTGTATATGGTCCCTTCGGATTCAGAGTGTGTTCAGAGACTTAAAGTAAGAGAGAAGGACGAGATACCTGTTCTCTAGCGCCTTATTTATTAGGTTGTAATTTATTTTAAGTAGTGCATCAACGGTTTAGAAAACAGGGGAAAACAGGGGGATTTAGTGGAATAAAGGGCTGTTATCAACTTAGATCCCCACCCCATCTACTTTGACATACATCACTTTGGGTCTTTGGATGAGCTGTATACGCAGGTTGACTGTATTTGTTCCGGTAAATGAGGTGAAAGGTCTCAGATGGACAACCTAGAGCAGACCTGCGTAAGGGACAGTAAGGTAGGGGCTAGCGAGACGCTGAGCCAATTCTGAGCACTTGTACACTTTCCAGAATGCCGGAATGCTGAGCCAGGCAGATAAGTGGATAACCAATGAAACAAAAGGGTTTGGCAGTTGCGGAGAGCCTCCGTAGAGCAGTTGTGAGACCCCTCCTGCGGGCTGCGCAGGCCTTCCCACGTCACTCAAAGAACGGAGCAGCAAGCGGACACCGAGACCGTGGCTTCCGACGAGGTCATCGTGTGTCCACAACAGGGTGAGTTCAAGGAACGGCGAATTTCGCGTGAGTTATATAATATTGAGAGTAGACTTGCGCCGCATCTATCGCACGCTCTCCTCTTCCATCTTGACCTGGCCTCATGACCAAGTCAAGAAGTTCGGAGGCAAAATAGGACGCAGGTTACTGGCGCGGCGGAAACCTGCATATAGCGCATCACTAGACCGCTATGATCGGCATTTGTTATGGGTGCGCATCTACCGTGCGACTCGTTTAGGGGCCGAAAGACGGAAACCGTAAACATTCTTGAACACTCATAAAATATCGGAATCGAGAACAGGCGCGCAAACATCATAACGTGGATGAGATGGAGGCGCGGCAGTCAGTACAAAAGTAGACGCTCCGTACAGGCGGCAGCGAAAGCAGCGGAGGGGTGTGAACAGAATCAGTGGCCCAAAAGAAACAAATAACGTCAATGAAAACGCGGCGGGGACCGCACGCGTCCAAACACGAGCTTCCGACGGGCGAGCACCATGCAAGGAGCGAAAGTAGACTACACACAAGATCACTCTCTCTCTATCTCTACCGTGGAGACCGAAAAAATGACAATTTTTCTGGAGAGGTTAGGGCGACCGTCACCATTTAATGAGGCTAAAAGCTTTTCTATTCTTAAATTTCACGGAAATTTAGTTAGGTTCCTTGTAATCGTCTCTTTGCCTTATATGCACGTATAGCATGAGAGAAAAGTCAGAAGTAAAGGCGTTCTGTGACAAAGTGACAATGTTTATATTATATTTCACCTTGGCTTGGGATAAAACTCGAATTGTCACCACCTGTCCCTTCAAGAAAGGTCATGAGTTCCTCGAGGCGATGCAGTCAGATGATTCATGCATCGACAGGCATATCGAGTTGGATACGGCCTACAGAAATGTCAAGGTTAAGTGGAAGAAACGAGAATCAACCAGAACATGCTGACACACACGGCGGCAGCTCAATGGTGCAAGTACCACGCCATTATCGATCTTTTTCGCGCAGTTACGATATTTACTGTTTTGTCAAATTTGATACCCGCCTCCGGCTGACGACAAACCGGAGAACCAGTGTTGAAAATTTACGCAATAAAGCTCCTTTTCCCGTGGAACGTATTCAACTTCAACTTTATTTCTTGGGATGCCAGAAATGGTCATTCCAGTCTCCCTTGTCTTTGTCGGTCATGTTATTCTGCCTATATCCTTAGCTGCCTTACGGCTGATGGCGAGGCTTGAGAGTTAACCCCAAAGCACAACTGGGCGAGTGAGTCCTGTAAACGATCGGCGAGCACCCAACTACCATTGTTAATATTCCTGATCGAAACCGGCAAGAGAACGAGCTCGTGGTGCAGTTTGACTTCTGCCAAACAGGTCGCGAGTTCGAGCCTCATGCGCTGCAGCGCCTGGGGTTGGGTATGGCTGGCTGATGACGGCTAATAAGCCAGTAATGGCCATTCCAGTCTCCCTTGTCTTTGTCAGTCATGCTATTCTGCCTATATCCTTAGCTGCCTTACGGCTGCTGGCGGGGCTTGAGAGTAAGCGCCAAGGCACGACGGGACGAGTGAGTCCTTTAAACGATCGGAGAGCGCCAACTACAATTATATATATATATGGAGCATGGACCTCTTCGCCGCAGGCTGCACCGAATTAAGAT
>WEDG01012037.1:0-30647 GCA_017591395.1 Schistocephalus solidus | reverse complement strand
ACTATGAGGATTAGCAACTCGAACGCGGACCAAGGCGTAAGCAGCGCATGAACAATGGCCCCCAGCGTTCTAATAATTGGATTTGGCATGTGGTGGCATGGGAAACCGCGTCCTATAGACACTGCTATCCTTGCCTCTTCTTCAGCCTTATTCGCTCTTGCTTATGATGAGTTAGAGGGAGAATCCAAAGCAGCAGGCCCTTGCTGTTTCTTCTTCTTCTTCTTCTTCTTCTTCTTCTTCTTCTTATTTTTCTTCTTCTTCTCCCTCTTCCTTTTATTCTACCAACCCTTGCTTGACTCACCATGCTTACTTAATGTGTGCCTTTTTCGTCGCTTATCAGTGCTTGTACAGTAGATTCCCTATCTAATGAAATGTCAAACGAACTTCTGAAATGAGTTTTCGATTCAAACAAATTACTTAGGTAGGGTTGCCGTAATGATTACCATGAGGCTAATACTAAGATATTTCAGTCACAATAGGATGCCAGCATTTTAAAGAGCTTCTTTCTGACCACCCGCAAAAAGTTGGCTAATTAAGTCGTATGAAATTTTATCATTGATTTTCACTGCATGAATTTAAATATACTTTTTAGAAATGATGCACAAAATAATCTTTCTTTTAGTCATTTAATATAAAATTACGTCCTCTTCAAATTTTATGCTTGAATAAAAGCAATCTTTCGGTTTTTAAAAATTTTCAAAGCTGCTGAATAATTTTGAACCCTACCGGCCATTAGAATTGAATAAAGGGTTTCTAAACTACATACTGCATACATTCTGTGTACGGAAAGCTCACAAATATCTCTACGGTATGAAAAAGAGTTCAACACTTTTTCATAAAATCTTATAATGGATTTGAATAAAGTTGTGTACATTGTAAGCGACATTAGTAAACTGACGAATCCGCTGTATTATAGATGCACAGTTCAAGGTCTTTAAGAATCTCATAATAAGGAACATTTTTGAAACTGAAAGTTTACTTTTTATTAAAAGTATACAATTTAAAGAGGACGTAATTTTGCTATTAAATGTGTAAAATAAAGTCGTGCATTCTACAAAATATAGTTAAATTCTTAAGAGCATTGTAAATCGATGAGAAAAGTGCATACTAATTAGTAGAATTTTTTTACAGCGTATAGTTTGTGTGGGTGGTCAGCAAAACTCGTTCAAAAACCGGTATCAATATAACTAGCCTACTTTAAGTAATCCGTTTGAAATAGAAAACCCATTTCGGAATATCGGTTGACATTTGATGACGGCTTATAAGCCAGAAATGGCCATTCCGGTCCCCCTTGTCTTTGTCGGTTCCACTTTAATATATATATATATATATATATAGTGTATATATATATATATACTATATATATATAGTATATATATATGTCGACGATGGGGAGTATCTGATCTACGGCTTAGTTGTTTGTCCTTTGAATTTATGCTTGATGAAGAGAATACACTGTTTCGAACCCCAGTATATACAGGCGTAGGACCAAGCTAGTTGGTGACGGCTCAAAAGTAATAAATCCCCTCGCCTGTCTCCCCCTCATTTTCTTCCGTCTTTCCTACCCACTTTATTCATGGAGAAAAGTTTAAACAAGAGCTATTTTACTGTAGAAAATTTAATCGGATGTATGACGCAAGTGTTTCTAAATATTACTTGCTGTCTAATGTGACACGCGTTTGGATCCAAAAAAACCAGTTCCCTAAGTTATCATCCATTATTCGATTCAGAAGATAGTTTAATAAAATTATACCATCTGTGCGTACAAAATCATAAAAGCAGTAGTTTTGACCGTGAGTGGAAAAGTTCAAGGGAGGAAGTCAGATTTTGCAACCCGTTACACTGTTCACGAGGTCAAACTATGCAGACCCTTTGACATGACGATCTTTGCATCAGACGGGATAAAAATACCCTCCGGTGGCCAAGAATACAAAAAGGGAAAAAGATGTGCGGGTAAAATTGTGAAAAAGAGCCATATTGATCCTGTAATGACCACAAAGGCATATTCGGATCGATTTGTTTTGCCGCTATTGCTCTATCAAAATAGAATTTATCCATTCTGCTTGGTCCATACTATCCTTAAGAGTATCTTTTTGCTAGCAGTTAACAAGCAATCTTGCTTGGTACTGTAGATGGTGGAACTCACGAAATGACGGATTTATTATAAACGCTTTCAAGTGAAAAAGTAACGTAGGTGAGTTTGAAAAAAAATTTATACGGAATCTAGTCGGAAATAAATGAATACATATCAGAATATTGGCCTTTGAATGAGAACCTTTAAGAATACCTATGCAAATATCAGCCAGGAAATTATTCCTACTGAACTTCTGTGCATTTTTCGTTTGATTCCCCATGCCTGTGTATATTCAGTTTAATTTTATGTGTCGAATGCACAATTTTAACAAACTAAAGTTTTATTACAGGCAGAATAACATCAACGACAAAGACCAGGGAGACTGCAATGGTCATTTCTGACTTATAAGCCCTCATTAGAGAGCCATACTCAATCCCAGGTGTTGCACCACCCAAAGCTGAAACGCACATCCAGTTGTTTAGAACTACAACGTTCCAACCATGGAGCTACGGGATCCTTTTCTTGCTGGTTTCGATCGGGACTAATAACATTGGAGCCTCCATCCACCAATATAAAAAAGCTTGTTGTTCTTAAAATATAACGTGCTGGTTCTTGATTTTTATCTTTTTCGTTTATTCGATAATGGGAATGTCGGACGGAACGATAATCTTTGGTCTTGAAGGCCTTATGAATTTTTACAGGCCCAAGGTTTGGGGCAGAGTCTGATGAAACGCATAGAAAAGAGGACAAATAACGAGACAAAAAGTGAATCTCGTAGCAGCTAAGGTACTGTATGTGTGTTAACTACAGTCATTTTCAGGTAAAATTTTAAGTAACCTACTTCTGGCGGGTTTTTAGTCTGTACGGGACCTTGGACCGTCAGAGCGTGACCTAACCATGTTAATTTATATCTGAGGCAGTGAGCTCGTGTCTGGATAGTCTGTCGTCTGGTCTCTCTGCGTAACCGGCGTCTGGTTAATTGTCTAGTTAACCTCCACTCCTCCTATCCACTGTTTAAATTGTAAGTAGTAATATTATCAGAAGAAGTAATGAAATTATTATGCATAGTATCAGTTGTAGGCGTTTCACTATTAGTAATAGCGCCAGAATTAGAAGCAGTAGTTCATATATACTTATAGTGGCATCAGTATGATCCGAGGGAAGGAGATTCGAGCACTGGCACAAGAGCTTTATCACATCAGAATACACCACTAACACCGTTGGTTTTACCGTCGTTTTCGACTTTGTCCACCGTATGTCAAGACAGAGTCAAGAAGGCCAGAGATGGGAGAGGGCGCATCACCACCAACACCACCACCACCACCTCCTCCTCCTCATCATCGTCATCTGTTTCGAGCGGTGTTGCATGAAGGACATCGCAAATCCTATTACACATATGCAAGTAAACGTTAGGCATCACCAGGATCACTGTCCTGAATAACGGTTTAGTATACTGAGGTTTAAAATCTGACTGTCGGTTGGTTTCGTTGCAACTGGTGCCCGTAGGATGACTCGTGGTGCGCAACTAGAGTTTCCTGCCTTTCATTATTGTCCTACTGTTGAGTAAAGGCTTACGGAGTGCACGGTCATTATTGCTGTTTTATGAGGTCCCGAAATCACACACAGTGAGCACGCAATCGGCACCTCCCACGCAAAGGGAAGTGTGTTTCCTCGGTCCCTTCTCCATGTGGCTGCTGCTGCCTGTGGGATCCAAGCCTGAGACTATCACGCTGCGCTTAACGCCGTGGCTTGGGCGGATGCCAGCTAATGATTGGCCCAGGTGTGTTTTTATGCCGAGTGGCCAGCTGGTGGACCGAGAGTCCGGCCCCAATTAATCCTTCTTAACGCGACTTCTGGCACGCTTAAATACGTGAGAATTGAGTCATTAACCCCCTCTGCCTATGTGTGAAATACTGGTTCTTGGGCTTGGAGGCCAGATCGCGTATGGGGCATGCACAGTCGAGGTCATTAGGTAGGTGATGGAAGCGAACTGACGAGTTCCAGGCAGCAGTTCAGGAGGTGAAGCGATCGCTGGCACCAGAAGTTGTTTTTGACTGACGTGTCGGATTCTGACAAGACCCCACCATCAATGACAGTAACAGATAAGTGTGATAGCAGCATTAGGTGCGCAGGATTTAGAGCATTTAGTGGCCACACGATCACATGCGTACTACTATCAGCAGCTCTCGCGATCACAGTTGGGGCTCGTTATTGATACAATTATGGCTTGGGCCGCCCGTGTCCTAGTCGTTAATGGCCGTGGTGTCATCAATTGGGTCGGATATGGGCGTGATTATGACCCGGAGTAGTTGGTCGCTCTAACCCCATGTGACTCATTTACCTGATCAGGTGATGCCTCAAAACATCATATGGGAAAGGCAGGCCCTTGTTAAGCGCAATGGCCTGCGGAACTGAGAACAATGAATCGAGCCGCTGGAGGTCACGCGATTATCACCCCTTGCAAAGAGTTCAGCCTCAGAAAACACGAAAATATGATTGGATCCCGTCACGTGAGCTGCAACCTGTGAGCTAGCGTCGTTCCTCCTTACCACAGCGGCATGCTCGGCCATTTGCGCATCTTGTGCCTCTATCACCCTTACTTGCTATTGTGTCTGATGATGGGTTCAGATGAGAGTCCAAAACGTCAGGCAAAACAAACTTATTGTTCCAGTGATCATATCGTCTCCTCGCTTTTCAGTAGGTAGGCCAGTTGTTTTGCGTGACTTCCGTCTACCAGTCAAATGATCGACTCAGACAGTCGCTTGGGCCAGGTAATGGAAATTGAGAGTGAATTCAATGTCTCAGCACACTTTCCTTACTATAAACAGCCTGAGCGTGCAGTCCCCAGGGTACGTTTTTGTAGAGTGGCCGACTGGTGGACTGAGAGTTAGAGCTGCAATGGCTTCTCCGTAAGTTGACCTCTGTGGCACTCCCATTCCGTGAGATTCAAGCCCGGAGTGGTAGCAAGCGCTTAAGGGTGGCTCCAACCGCGCCAAGTACTTGCACCCTCTCCCGCCTCCGATGACTTCGTTATGTCACCGGATGGGTGAGGAGGGGAGGGTGTGATAGACACATCGTGAGTCTACTACCACTATAAACTAATTCACGCGCAAGTCGCTGTGTACATACCTCGTCAGAATCGACGGTTAAACTTTTGGATTGTCGTACCCCCAAATACGTTTGAGCCTTGGTGCGCGCTCACCACGGCACTTAAGGTATGAGCGGCTGTGAATTCCTGGACATGCATGCGCTTGTGCTAAAGACATCCGACTGTAAGGTCAGCGCGTCCCGGGCGTTCACAAAAACGGTGTGGGTGATCTTGGCACAGCAGGACACTGAATTACGTTGTTCTGCGTACTTTGTCGGTCGGCCAGAAACGCTTACAGGCACGTTAGCAACTCAGACATGAGTCATTGAATAATAAAAGCGGAAACTTGTTCAATCATGCCAGTCGATGAGTCGCAGAAGAGATGAAAGTATGGACGCAGCCATGAGCAACATCCTTCACCTACAGGAATAGAACTATGCCCTGCTCAGCACCAGGAAACAACGAGGCAGCTGAGAAAATGCACTGAGAACGAATTTTAGTAGTCTACGGTACATATACGGGCTTATAATTATCTTATAGGCAATTAAAAGACTTCCTGACCGACGAATAAAATGGAGAAGTCAAACAGTGAGATTGAAAGGGTAAGGAGCATGACAATTTTAATACAAAACCTGGGCGTGGGGTACACTCAATAAACTTCCCTTTCCAGTTGTCACACCTTCTTAAGGACTGCCTTCTGGAACTCGGCTTTTGCGCTTCTATCGGGACGAAATAAACTGAATTAAAAATGTTTCGGTAACCAAAATCGTAGATAGGAGACAGTACAGTTTGTTTCTGCCATATTGCTTAGTTAGTTTACTCAAGCAAACAGAAATTATTATCGTTGCGTCTGAGAATGCAGCAGCAGGTTAGAGCTACTATCCACATCGCCCTTGCATCCACGAGTCCGGCGAGGGATACAGAATTCGATACCGGGGATGCGTATCCTGTCATGGAGGACCTCTCTTCGCGCCATGATCTAATTGCTCGCTAGTAAAATGACATCAATTGACGCTGCCGCTATGGCGCGTAAGAGCTCACGGATATTGGTCAACACATAAGCAAGAACCAACACTGCTCGATGAATTTGCACCGATCGCTAAAAGTAAATCTCTCTTCCCGTTCTGCTTTGAGGCTCAATCTCGAGCCCCGCTAGCAGCCGCACAGCAAATAGTATCATGGGCAGATGAACATTGTCAGTAAAGACAAGAGAGACTGGAATGGCTATTTCTTGCTCGGTAGCCGTCATCAGCCAGGTTGTGCACCACCCAAGGCTCGAGCCCACAACCTGTTGGTCAGAAGTCCAATGCTCTACATATTGAATCAAGTGCTCGTTTATTTGACGCTTTAGCTCGAGAATATTGACATTCCTTGATGAACGCTCACCAATCGCTAACAGAATGCACTTGTCCCTTTCTGCCTTGGGTCTCACACAAAGCCCCGCCAGCAGCCACACAGCAGCTAGTGTCATAAGCTCAATGGTTAGAGCGTTCGACTTATGATCAACAGGTGCTGAGTTCGAACCTTGGGTGGTGGACAACCTGGGGTTGGGTATGGCTGGCTGATGACGGCTAATAAGCCAGAAATGACCATTCCAGTCACACTTGTCTTTGCCGGCAATGTTCATCTGCCCGCAAAAACAAACACTAGCTTAACCAACCTGGAGGCAGCACGAAGGATTACAGTTTGTGATAAAATCCGGCTTATTAAGTATTAAACTTGACTCATGCCTAACTTGTTCAACACAATCTCATATGTTGATGCTACCATCTCAATGTGTACAACATGTTTACTCACTAACCATAAGTAAGCAATAAATTAACGCTGTTTGTCTGACAGGCCGTGCTAATCATCTTCAAATTATGAAGATGCTGAAGCCGGAAGGAGACCTCAAACATTGACCTAGTTGTACTCACCAAATATATAAGTCAAGCTTAAGAGAGGTCCGTCATTTAACGAAATTGTTCCTGGTAAAAATACTGGAAAACATAAAACGTCAGCATTGGTTCTGGCAGTCTTGAAAAACCTAGATTAAAGCCAACAGAATCAGAGCGTACTTTAATCCCTTCTTTGAGCTACACATTTCGGCATACATACTAACAGGAATTTTGTAGACCGATCACAGTTTGTCCATGAGTTTACAGGCTTTAGCATTTTACCGTGCTTAATTATATTGCTAATAATCCTGGTTCATTTTTGAATGCGAACTCGGACAAATGTCCTTAGGATAGCGCAGAGTAAGAGAATACGAACCGATGAAATCATGGAAAGATTTCTTTATGGATTGTTATTACGTTTAAATCGAATCAAAGTGAATCAAGAAATCAACCAGAATGTGTTTGCAATGAGACGGAGTTGACCCACAGGCCGCCCGAACTCCTGTAATTCTCTACTATCCTGTTGCCCTGGAAATTGGTGCCAAATACTCTCTTAGCGACGCGCAAGACGAGAGAGCGAGTTTCTTTTGGGATTTTCATCCTATTTTAACCTAAGTAGGATTGACGTCTACATTCACCAGACCTCACGCATCTGGAATAGGCCGAAATTTTAATCGCAATAGCAGTAGTTAAGCAAGTAAGGGAAAATGGTAAATTGAACTTTAACCTACGTTTGGTGAAGGATGAAATATAATGGCCAACTCTTCAAAGCTGCATCGGAGTAACAGGTTATTTTCAAGAAGATAGCCGCATACTTCCTTTCAATCAAGAATTGATGGTCAATAGAAGCGAATAGTCGAGGATATGGAAACAGTTCAGAAGAAGATGTCATCGCTGGAACATGACGTTTATTGACCTGACGTCATCAGAGACAATTGCAGTAAATGGTAATAGGAGACACACGCTGTGTCGTATTTATACGGAGTGGTGGCCAGGCAACCATGGGCCTACTATCGCTGGTAGTCCTCGTGTTCATCGCTGGGGGGTCGTAGTTGATGGGATGGTTGCTTTTCAGTCCGTATTCGAGTCGTCACTTTCCATGATTTCATCACCGTTGTCGATTCCTGGCGTGACGAGTACTCGACGATTTGGTTCGCTGTTACCGGGCGTATTGGTCACCTGCATCCTCCCCACGTTGCTGGCAGTTTTGCCCAAGAAAAATCACAGCACAGAATATAGAACAACGAGACCATGGTGCTTATTAATGGGCTGTGGGCCAGAAAACACTGACGCAAGCAGTTCACGACTAACACAGTTGTCAACACTTGCGAGAACATAGGCCTAATCAAACTTAAAGGGGTGGCCAGGTCCCATTGCATGAGAGTTAACGTCATTGCTTCTCACTGCTGCTGCGAGCTCGGCCAATCATGTGCAGAGTAGTCTCCCAGTTTCTCTGACGTAGTTGCTTTGTTGGCAACTGTAGGTGCTGACAACCGGGTGAGCCGTGAACTGCAGTCCATTAATAAGCGTCATGAGGTCACGGCTCCATACTCTGTACTGCGATTTTATTTGGACACCCACGCTGGGAGGATGTGGGCGAACAGCAATCCCGGTGACAGCGAGCCAAATGGCCGAATAATCGTCACGCCAGGAATCGAAAATGGTGACGAAATCACGGTAAGTAAGGACTCATAATAGCAGATGTGCGCAGTCTCTGTTGTACTCTATCCTTCATCAACCACCAAAACCCGGTGGTAAGACACTGTCTTCGACACAAAGACGATATTTGCGAAACTGAAGTTGATCAGTGGACCAGAATCGTCTTGTTGCTGACGTTTCCCCAAGAGTTGTATATACTCTCCATTTTTAAAGCGCTGAATGTCAAAAATCGATCAGAAATTTCAAAAAGCTGACTGAACTAATCGGCCCTGAACTGATCAATGTTTCTTCTTTCGCTAGCTCAGACTTTTGACAGTGCTTGTCGGGTTTGATGACCACTTACTTTACGCGTCATCAACTCGCCAGCTAATGCCTGCATGATCGGACTGGGCAGAAAAATGTAGAAATGATTAGTCATCTCAGTGTAAAGCTGTACAGGTTTTTTAATTTAACTTCAAGCCTACGTGCCTCTCTGCACCTGCGCACTAAATTAAACCAACAAAAAAGTACGCAGGAGTCTAGTTATGTGAAAAAAATGCAATCTATTCGTGCTGCCCGTGAACCTTCGAGGTCAGACGAAGAAACGCATTTTGGCGCTAATTTAGTCATATACGTGTAGAAAAGAGTTCGGTCGATATTCAGGACCACACTGAATACATAATAAATCATAAGAATTAGGAACTAAACACCTTACAATTACCTCTCTACACATTGGAAGATCATTTATTAACATGAATAACTTAAGAGCTGAAGGATTTCCTATAACTTGTAATGCCCGACGTGAATGGTGAAAATGCGTCATTGTTAAAACGATTTCTGACTATTTATCGATATTTGACGTTAATTTGACTAGAAAACATTTTCTTAATTGGACAGAATCTCCAATTCATCGTGGATATGGCATAAATTAAAAAGATACGAACGAACCGCATTTATGTTTCATTGTAGTTTCACGTATTCTTTTAATCTTAAGCAACTATTACAACAGACATAAGCATATTTACATCAATGCGTAAAAATTTTAAACTTGCTCTTCTATTGGACATAGGATCAGGTGTTAAATGGGCAGGACTTGTTATTTTAAGATGCAAATGTTGGGGGTTTCCTAGTGTTCGGAAATGCATTTCAGACGGAATTATAACTGCTTTCAAAGTTTGAACAAATCTACTAAACGTATGATTTATTTTTTCATGAGAATACACAAAAAAGTACCCCCAAATGAAAATTACACTCCAAAGTGCTTACTTAGTTGAATCAGGTGGTTGAAAAAAACGAGGGATATGACTATCTTCATCTACGGCCTGTAGAATTCAATGGCAGCCTAAACACGACACTATTGCAAACTACATAGGCTTACTGGGCCACCACGAAGGGGGGGGGGGCATGTGCGTGAGGTCAGCGGATCTACTCATAAGCCCAGAAAATTTTGGGTATGTCTTCTTTTACCGGGTATTCGTCAGGTGCGTGTATACAAGTTCCGGGCAAGTCCCGGGCAAGTCCCGGACAAGTCCCGGCAAGTCCCGTGCAAGTCCCGGGCAAGACGAATTTTGCTCCCGAGGGTTCGTAAATGCATGGGGTCACCTGTGGGCCTGCGGGGATGGTTTCACGCCTAGGAGAAAACCAACTGAAGACAGGTAAATCAGCCAACGCGATGAGATAAGGCGTAAGCCGAAACCACAGGCGTTGATACTTGCATAATGAAGGAGCTAATAGAAGCAATGACAGGAAATCAAAAAGCTTCATTGGCTGTGGATATTGGCGCTAACCTGGTGCAAGAGACAGTGAGTAATTCAGCATTACGTGGTCGCAGACGACAGAAAAGCAACGAGGGAATAAGAAGCTCACTGAAACTCACCGTCAAAGAGCAGAGAATCGACTGATTATCGCGGCATCCGATTTGCAGGGCCACAAGACAAAGTTAGAATTGCTTTGACTAACAACGGCGGGCTAGGTACCAATCAATAGAGTGGAGCCTACGCAATAGAAAGCAATGTTCCCCAACGGCGTTGTACGATTTTTTGCACTTTATGGCAGTATGCACAGCGTCTACAGCTTGAAGCTGTAAATTGAATAAGCCGAAGTCAAATAAGTGAAGAACAAAGGATAGTTTCCAGTGACTGTGTTCCATGAAGCTCATAAGAAACGTTATATAAGACGTACTCAGAAGTTATAGGGATCAAATTCGCCTTCTGGTCGCTTATTAGACAGCGAAGGTAGAAGCCAGTGTTGACAAAACGGTTTATAGCTATTTTATTAGTATAAAACCTACTATAAGTATATCAGTAGACACTAATAAGGAATATAATCCAGCATGACCGATATGTCTTAACTTTTTTCTTATGGTTGGTTATACGAATGGATTTGGCTCGATTTATTAATAGACAAGATTATCCTGCTAAAGATGATGTGGGCCAACCAGGTGCGGGCTAAAAATGCCTTTAAAATATACACAAGTGCACTGGTTACTGTGCCGAACAATGAGAGGCTGATAAGTAATGCAACTTATTTCACATTGACGTTTCTTTATTGCTAGGTGAGACGTCATTGCTTGCATTTTACGGCATCTTCCACAGACCAGTCTCCGACAGTCACTGTGTGTACATCAACTGTCAATCTCTCTGCGCGCGGTGCCGTATTCATGTCCGTTTCACGTGTTCCCTGAGCACCGCGTGGGCTGACCCCACGTTTTGTCGACCCACCGTAGGTTGCGCATAACTCGACAGCGCGTTAATTGCTGACTCCCGCGCGGGTTTCGTATGCGAGGTCGATCTGTGAGTTGGCATTTCATTGACAGGCATGCCAGCCAGACCATAAGACTGGTGCGTCATGTTCTGGGTGCTCCTAACAGCACAATTGCAGATGTCGGAAACATGGCAAATATCCATTTACAGGGCGTTTCTATTTAAACTGTTTGATACGAAGAATTTATAATTGAAGGTATATTTATAGTTGTAGATATTCATGTCTCAAGCTCTGAGCAAACAAAAGCACATAAAGCATAATCGATTTTTGCAGAGAAGCCTTCATCGTACTGATTACTTTCTGTCAGTGAGCTGCAAAGGACGGTTTCTAGGTGGCAACCGACTTCTGATTCACTAGTTATAAGGGCTAAACTAAAGGACCCGAAGGCCCAGGTTACATCCGTCAAATGGGCAAAATCATTGGAATTTTTATTTAGAATAGGGATGCTTCATGGGCACGTTTTCTCGTCATGATGGACGTCTCAATAGTCTAAGAAAGCTTCAAAAAATCCGTTTATTAACTGGCCAGGTAAGGGTCCAGGAGTAGTACTGATGGATAGAACGGATTACGTGACTTAAATAGAAGAAATCTTGTCAGATCATGCCAAATTCTCGAAATCGAGAAATTACAAAGATCAGACCGAAGCCGTAGAGGGTCACTTTACGACAATTCTCAAAGATCTCCACAAAGAGAGCCTTTGTCATCAGAAAGAAGTTTTGAACGACTGAGAACCGTTGGCATGAAATTACCCAGAATTACGGCACCAAAGTCGCTAGACATACCGGTGCCCCAATGTAGAAATTCGCCCTATCACACCATTTCAGGGACTGATAGTAAAAGGTAAAAGCTGCGAAGGGCCTATACCCTCAACGTTTTCAAAGACACTGTTGAGATTGTCCAGCACTATAAAAATATGAACTTTAGATGGACGGAGGACCTCTCTCTGTCGGATGTATCATCACTGTTTTACCAACGTACGCGTGGTGAAAAAACCAAGAACGATAGGGGATGCCTTGAGATGTCCGCCTAAAAAGGACATGGAAAAAGTGCCACGCAGTACATGTGGCGTTTCGCTAAATTCCAATCAAATACTGTTTAAGATTGAGGTAAGGCTTAGGGTTACGTCTAGAGTTATTTTTAAGTTAAAGGTCAGAGTTTGAGTTTGGGTCATGATTAAGCTAAAAGTTAGGGTTATCCTCCTGTTCCGTGTAGGTTTTAGGTCATGGACTAAGATAAAGGTGACAATTTAGTTTTATGTTAGGATGAAGGTTAACTTTAAGACATGCGTATGTTTACCCTTCCAGAAATTCACCGTAATGCCACCTATTTTAGGCAGGTGGAACCGTTTCTATTCTCGTATCCTGTTTAGGCGACCATGGAAGGCATCCCTACCCAACAAACTACCTCTGTGGCGTTATTCGGGACACAACCTACCGGGTAGGTATACCCGTGAAATCCCTTCAACACCTATTCATACGCGGTTCACAAAATGTTAAATTTATCTGCAACGACCAGCTACAGCGAAAGATAGATAGCATGGTGATGGATTCAGCACTTGAACTGTTTATCGAAAATGTTTTCAAGTACCTCGACTTTTAGGATTGGTACTTGGATGACAACTCCAGATGTTTCTTGCCGCTGCAGTGAAGTTGTTTATCGGATCTGGTGCATTTGTGGGCATAGCGACTACGTCGAAGAAACCGGAAGACTGCTTCGGACGCGAATTGCCGAACACACGGCAGCAGCGGGGTGAAATTATACCAATTCTCCAGTCACGGCTCATTCGGCGAGAACCAGCCACAAATTCAAGTTCAACGAGGCAGAAATGCTCGCAAGAGGTGATAATAGAGTGAGCCGCGAGTTGCTTGGGTCATGGTTTACAGGCCCCCAGTCTATTAACAAGCGCAATGCCCTACCCAACCCACATTCGGTGTTGAGCCTCAGTTTGGCCAGAGCAATCGGCCACTCGGGGAGCACTGAGATGATCACACCTTCCAACGCCAGTGCCGGTGAGCCAGATGGCCGAGCAATCATCGCGCCACCCTCCCAACACTAGTGACAAAATTTCAGCGGATAACGGCCCAAATGCCGGCCATCAAACAATTGACGCACCAAGGCGCAGGCGTGCAGTAGCATAGCGATGGCATCCTATAAAAACTGAAACTCTCGGTTGGGGTTGGAATCCGAAAGGTCAGGCGAATAAAGCTCTTGTCCCAGCGATCGCATCTACTTCTTCTAATTTCAATGCCTTTTTCAACCAATCAATGACCGAAGTAGGCGATTACGTTCTGTCCTGTCCATAAGTATTACACATGAGCCCTTGTCTGGTCTGGTTATTACTACATTGATGTTTTTACGAAACTCCCTTAGACTATCAAGATGGGCTCTTGCTATAGGGCCTTTCTTCCTTGGAGCCCTGTTGGCAACATTTAACCGAAGTCAACTTAATATAATAAACTTCCCTGGGTTCAGTAGGCTTTAGATCGGCAGTCTGACCAATGAGACTCTCAAATTAGATTTCTAAATCTAATTGCTTCGGCCTCCGCCATGCAATGCAAAACTTAGGGCCTAGAGATAGTACCTCAAAGAGGGTCTTGTCAAGGTGTACTGAAGAATAGTTATGAATGTACCGTTCTGGATTGTTCGGAAGGCTGGTCTGCGCTTTCACCGGCTGGATACTTTGTAGGAGTTTAGTCCACCTGGCCTCAATTCTTTCACGTCTGACCGTTTGCACATAGTCCTCAGATGCCAGTCTATCAAAATTTTCAAGGTGGTCTAGTACCGCAGCTTTCTGACAGAGGTTCTGATGAATTTCCTCAATGCCTGCGTTCACTGTCTCAGGGTGACTTTGCGGATGGCTTTTTAGTGTGGCTGAGAAAACAGTAATATGTATTCTTCGTAAGGGTTTTTAGTAACGTCTCAGGTATTCACCCTGATCCCGATAAGAATTTGGCCATCAAGTTTGCAGAAATTAAAAAGTCCAACGATCTTTCGGTATTAATGGAACTCAATGGATTCCTGAAGTTTGCCACTAGACTTGCAGAGGGAAATTTGACGGCCAAATTCTTATCGGGATGTACGGACCAGGGTGAAGATCCGAGACATTACTGGAAAACCTTACGAATAAACCATATCAGCCACACTAAAAAGCCATCCAAAAAGTCACCTTAGGACAGTTAACGCTGGAATTGAGGAACATCACCGAAACCTCTGTCAGAAAGCTGCGGTACTAGACCACCTTGAAAATTTTGATAGACTGGCATCTGTGGACTATGTGCAAACGGTCAGACGTGAAAGAATTGAGGCCATGTGGACTAAACTCCTACAAAGTATCCAGCCGGTGAAAGCGCAGACCACCCTTCCGAACAACCCAGAACGGTACATCCATAACTATTCTTCAGTACACCTTGACAAGACCCTCTTAGAGGTACTATCTCTAGGCCCTAAGTTTTGCATTGCATGACGGAGGCCGATGCAATTAGATTTAGAAATCTAATTTGAGAGTCTCATTGGTCAGACTACCGATCTAAAACCTACTGAACCCAGGGAAGTTTATTATATTAAGTCAACTTCGGTTAAATTTTGAAAAACGGTAACTAAGGCGAGCTCAAAAGGAAGAAATGCCCTATAACCAGGATATATCTCGATAGTCTAAGGGAGCTTCGTAATAACTTCCGTGTGGTTCTAACCAGGCTGGACAAGGGTTCAGGAGTAGTACGTATGGACAGGACAGATTATGTTGCGCAACTTTAAGAAATCTTGTCAGATCATACCAAGTTCTCGAAAGCCAAGAAAGACAACAAGCTGACGACAGTTCTCAAAGACCTCCATAAAGAAGGTCTTTTGTCTGACGAAGACTTAGAAAAACCGAGGCCTGTAGGCACGATTATACCCAGAATGTACGGCCTCCCAAGATTCATAAACATTGGCAACCTTTGCACCCAATCTCGGATATGCAAAGCTCACCCTATCAAATCATTTCCAAATGGCTGATAGGAAAGCTTAAGCCACTGGAAAGTTACCTATATTCTCAAAGTTTAAAAGACACCTTTGCGTTAATTGACGCTATAAAGAATAGGAATGTTGATGAACGGAGGATGCTTTCGTTAGATGTATCATCATTGTTTACCAACGTACTCGTGAAAGAAACAGTAAATGACCTCTGTGACGTTATTCGGGACATGAAATACCAAGAAGATATACCTGTGAAAACCCATAGAGAACTTCTGGCCCACTGCACTCAAAATGTTCAATTCCTCTGTAATGTCCATTTATACAGGCAGATAGATGTTGCAGCGACGGCTTCACCGCTTGGACCGTTTCTTGCAAACGTTTTAATGGGCAAGATCGAGAAAACGAATCTTAAAGACACCAACCATGAACTCGAATTGGATGGTTGGTACGTGGACAACATCTTCTGTCTGACGGATCATAACACAGACACCGATGCCCTGCTTCGAAAGTTTTTACAATGTGCACCCGTCGCTCAAATTTTCTACAGAGTCTGAGGTGTATAACGAAATTGCTTTACTTGACACCCTTCTACAAAGGCAAGAGGATGAATCTATCAAAGGCAGGGTATTCCGAAAGAAAACCTGGATTGGAAATATATCAATTTTCACAGTTTTGTTCCCCTAAATATAAAGAGAAATTCAGTCTAGGGACTGGCAGCTAGGGTGCAACGCATCTGATCCCCTGAAACGGTTGAAGCAGAGCTCCAGCAACTACGGGACACACTTCGTGAATAAAGGTACCCAGAAATATTTAATTCTCTGAAATATAAGGGATCGCATCGCAAAGTCTATCATCTTTACTGAAGAACAGAAGGACGTGCTCATAAGACTGCTCTTCCTAGGGAATGCGACAAGCGAACTGGTAAGATGACGTCTGGAGACAGCCATTAAGAGCGCGTTCCCCGCGGCAAACCTACGGGCATCCTCCTTCATGTGGGAGGTAAGGACCAACTCCCTTTGAAGGCCACCTCAATGTGTATTTACTTATTCACTTGCTCCTGTGGAGCAAGATACTTTGGCCGAACAACGAGCTGCCTGCAAAAGAGAGTACGTGAACACCTACCTGCTTGGTTAGATAAAGGTTAAACGCGATCAATCTGGAGTTCTATTCTCACTTATCTAGTTGATATTAACCACCGCGTTGATCCCCAAGAAGCCTTTCAGGTAGTCTACCAGACACCAGCCAGCTGCTATAATGGCCTACGCCAACGAGTGCTCGTGACAGCCGAGGCAGTGGCCACATGGCTAACAAACCAAGCACTCTGCTTTCAGAAGACGCTCGTACAGGCACCGTCTCTTCCGTGACCGCCCAAAACTTCACGTGGTGTCAAGAAGTTGTGCCCGCCACCTGATCACAGTAGTTCACGCCGCTTACTTTGCAGTGATATTAATTTCTTGCACTCTACCCCCGAACATTGCTCACATCCTGCACTAGTAAGACGACGTCTATCAACAGTGATCATGAGCACTTTACCCGAAGTGAATCTCTCCTCTTCTACGCTTGGGTGGTAAAGGCAGAATCCCGTTGAGGGTCACCTCGATTTGTATCTACTCTTTCACTTCCTCCTATGGAGCGGGATATATTGGACAGACAAAGAGATGCCTGGAAAAGAGGGTACATGTAACCACACCCGCCTAACTAGGTAAAGGTGAAACTAGCTCGATTTTGTCTTCTATTCTCGCACGTCTAGTTGATACTTATCACCAAGTCTATTCCAATGGGGCCTTTAAGGTTGTCTTTCTAAAGGTCTACGCCAACGGGTGTTGTCAACCACCGACGTAGTGGTTATACGGTTGGCGAATCCAGTGCCTCGCCGTCAAAGACAGGCTGCTTCTCTTCCGTGGCAGAAGCCGACTGCAGTCGGTGATCAGCCCCTGATTGACAGTGATGTTCACACCCCGTACTCAACCTACGAGTATCACCACAGCCTACCTTAATTTTCCCCCTTTCCAATCCCAATGACCTCCACATGCCAACCTCACCATGCGGAAATATATTGGAATTATGCTGCATGATGCCTTATATTAAAACTCAACTTAAATACTCTTCTCTAATCGAAAACACATTGCAGTATTACGGTTGGCATTTCATAAGATAGCGGAAGTTGACTGAATTTGTTGAATTATTTTTTGTGCTCAAAGGAGAATCCATTGGGAACAAGAACGAGATTTAAGAAGGAGGCTGCTCCACTTAACTCTACTTTAGAATATAAAAGTAGTATGGAACATATTTATTATTGTTTTGATGACTCTGAACGTCTACTTCTTCAAATAAACATAAAACGACGTGCTGCGGAGAAATCGAGATCCATTGATACTAACAATGGTTAACTGTTCCGAAGGAAGGCAGGCAAGTTTGAGGAGAATCTCCTCTACGACCTTAAACCAGCATTTGCACTTTCTGCAAAATGAACTTGAACAATCCACCTGTGACTGACAAATAGGTCACAAACTCTGACAGAGATCAACAAAGGGGTTCTGGCCTCCTCAGTTTATTCATTTATCCGACGCTAGAATGTGATCAGCCGTCTTTGGCAGGGACCAGAACAGCCGACTCACTCGACGATTAGTTTAATGCAGTAGAAACAGTGGCAGGGGGATGGTTTACTATTGGTTTCCTGCCTTTCCTCAGCTCATGTAACAAGGTTACTGGGGAATCAAGGGAGAAAGAAAAGTGTGCTGAACACGCGCACGTAATACACACTTTGGCACCAACTGGAGCACACAGGGTAGTGTCTCAAGTGGAAAAATACCTGGCGGCACGCGAAAAGGCCCCTAGGTGACCTTGCAATTATCCTACGGTGTGCAGACCTCCAGCATAACAAAAGAAAATGGTGCCATTCACCGGCTTTTATCTACATTTACGTGCGCATATGTTACGCTGCAGATGTAAATTAGATTACACCGTTGTAGCCAGTCACTTTGCTTGGATGGGTGCAATTCTGAGAGCGAATTTGAATAACATTTAAAAGAAAAGAAACTAGGACGTGGAATACGTACTCCTGTTTATGTCGAATCCACGTCCAGTGTTACACAATGACAATAGAGACACAAAAAAGCCGACGGCCATCTTTGAGTTGGTTTTACTAACTTCCAACGACATCAAAGATTGGAAACCACATAAGTTAATCGAAATAGGTTATTTCAATTGTTGAATAACTGAGGTGATTTGCATCCCTAGATGGTATAATGAAAAGAAAAAGCTCTTCGGGAAATGGAGTTGTACTCGTAAATTTTCAAGTTGATGACACCAACCCTACGTCCAACGAAATGAACCGAGGCAAAAGCGAGGGGGTCGAACCATATCAGTTGGCGCGACAGGACAGATAGTGACAAACCAACAGCTGGCGTGAGGGGGAGGTTGGTGTGTGGACACGAAAATTTTATTGCTTACCTTACACGCAAGGTTTTTCCAAAACAATCTCTCGACAATTAAGTCACTTTGGCATCTATGTCACCCACAAGCCTGCATCCTCCATACGCGCATCCCTATGCCGAGGAAAAGACCCCCTATCCAAATAACAATTAAGCACTGTCATGTACGGCATACCGTGCGCCAACGGTCCTTCTGTTTACGTTGGCCATACAGACCGAAGTCTTGGGCCTCACATCAAAAAAAACATAAGCTAGCCGTTCGCCAACGTGACCCCTTATTACTCGTGTTTGCGCACTCCCTTGAGTTCGAGCACCGCTTTAATTTTTATGGTACCGGAGTGATCGCCATGGCCAAAACCAAACAGGCTCAAGAATAACCCGAAGCTTGGCACTCTAGCATGACAAGCATTAACCACCACGTCGATCTACACGCTCATTAAGAAGGATTACGTACACGAATAACTAACGAGCGCTCATCCTCTAGCAACGACTGCTAATCCTTGCGGCATTGCGTATCTCACTTTTTACCACCCCAACCTCACACAAGGTGAACCGCAATTAAACGTTCCGACACCTCCAACTGACGCAGTAATCCCTAGATCCAACTCGGATCAACGATCGATAATCTAGCCGGCCGTAGTTACTTGCCACCCACCTAAACCTCCAAAACAAGCCAATGTAATTGTTCTCCCCTCATCTCCCCCCGTCCCAAAACATGCCCCAATCAAGTGTCCACCCACCATCCCCTCATGCCAGCTGTTTCTTCGTCACTATCTGTCCTGTCGCGCCAACTAATCTAGTTCGACAACCCCACTTTCTCCTCGGTTTATTTCTTCTGACGACGGGTTGATGTCACCAAGTTGAAAATTTACGAGAACAACTCGATTTCCCGAAGAGCGTTTTCTTTTCATTATTTCCAATTGGCTTCAATTATTTTGTACGGTTTAACGTGACAGTAGACTTAAGGCATCTGTCAGACTCATGGACTTCCAACCGCTTACGTTTCACACTTCCATCCGCTAAGGACAGGAATTATCGTTGATGTTTTACGTTGACAAGCCAGAAATATGGTCACATTTAGTTGCAGTCTGAAAGGTGAAAAAAGTGAATTTGTGGGTTTCGATTGAATGAACTGAAAATGAGAAACAAACTTTGTTTTTCTGTACAAATTTTATACTTGATGAACCAATGCTATCTTCAAGAGTCATCTTAACGGATCGTTGATCCCATGATACTGGACATTGTCCCAAATTAAAATTTTTGATTTAAGGTGTTACCAACACCTCCAAATAGCTCTGACGAAATACTGTATACAACGGCAGAAAAAATAAAATGACCTGGTATTTCACATGAGAATTGTAGTTTGCATTGTTTTGAAGATCAATTCGATTGAAAATACAGAGAAATAGACATTTTCAAGTGCCTTGGTCAGTAATGCTCAAATTTTAACTACAGCCTTTTAGCCTCATTTCGGAAGCTGATATGCGTATTTTAACTCAAATCAATGTGCTACTGTGGAAAAACTGAATACATTTTTTTAACTTTCAGCAGGTAGTCAGTAGTATACAAATGCAGGTTTTATAAATCTAGATTAATGTCCATGCAACACCATATCCACAGGGGCATTTAAAGCAGCCAGAAGATCAATGAATTTTACTTATTCCTCGAAGAACCTTAGATTTTTTTCAAAATAAAAGGACATTTTTTACAGTAGTTTGATGCAAACCTCTGATACCTTTGGAAAACATTTAACTGACAAGCCTACTTTTACTAAGCTATAGTGCGCAATCTTTAGTTCTTGGAGAATTATTCGCATCTACTACAATAGGATTATTTAATCTCCTTAAACATCCCATAAGCCAATTTTAATTTTAAATTGTTCGCACATGGTTATTTTGCAGCACATCATGCGAGAGCTACGTTGCCTATGGAATAATCAATACAAATATCGGAATTCAGTAGAGGAAAATACCTATTCAAGGTCTATCGCCAACCACTGCCTATGATAAAAATATTGCAAAATCTATACTAGGTAACGATAACCTATTTGGCCCTCGTATCAGGACATTAGAACAGATGTCTTTGCGCCAGCTTCGGTGGAAAATAGCGTTAGGTTTATTGTTAGTGTTGAACATGGGGTTAGGTCTAAGATTAAGGTTATGATTGGCGTTGTAAATAAATTGAAAAGTTACGAGTAAAGTTGAGGTTAAGCGTTCAGTTTAGGGTTAGGATTAAATAAGGGTTAAAGTTTAGGTTAATGCCAGTGTTAGGGTTATGACCCCAGAATATTTACCCTACCCGAAATTATGCAAAGGGCCACCGGTATTACTTGGGTAGGCGTTTCAATCCGTGTCATGGCTGCAGGGCATAAAAGAAATTCTTATTTTATACTGTTTATTATGACTTTATGCACACTGGTCGAGTGGAGCTGATGTAGGACAAAAAATCAAGTTTTTCATAGACGCCTAAAAGATATTCATGTTCCAAGGTTTTCACAACTCTTCCTTATGTTCTTTTAAAGCCGTACCGTATTCGAGTTTTTAGTGTCGGTTGTTGAAATTTCCTTATAAGATGAAGAGTCAGACGCAGTGTACACATTGATGAATGAACATGTTTTGGCATTAAGTCAGGTGTTATTTTCCGAAATTTTAAAGTTTCCTTAGCACGCCTGCTGGCATCACATCAAACTTCGGTAAAGAAGGGCAGTCAGTTTGTAAATTATCGGTGGTTGCGTGTGTAGAGCCACGGCAGTGCATGTGTGTGTAGGTGGTTCACTGGGACCTTAATTAACCAATGGCAGCTGTGAAAAGATCTGAGGCCCTGTAGTGCTCCTGTTATAAAACTGTTGACTGAGGAGCTAAAGCATTATACAACAAGCCTTGCGGATTCAGGTGCGTGAGAGTTTGTTAATATATATATATATATATATATATATATTTGTTGTCCTCGTAAACTAAGCTTGACTACAGCTTTTTCCTTTAACCGATGAAAATTTACGGGCCAATGAAATGACCACCAAATATAATGGTAAAGACGCTAAGAAAATTATTAAGTCTCCGAATATTTGCACAGGAGGTCATAAAAGGGTTTCATTTCAGCATTTGGTCTGAAATGCCTTTAAAAAGCCTGTCAAGTGGCAAGCGTCCCCGGACTCTCTCGGGAACCATAGTTGGATTGTTCTGGCGTTTCAAAAGCAGAAATGCTTCCATCTTCGGTGGGTGTCGACCGTACTTTACATTATTTATTTGGACTGTGAGGCACGGTATTGTACGCCCGTACGACGTCAGGACAATAAAAAAATTGTTCCGGAAATTGTCCTCTTCTTCTTCTTCTGGTTTTGACACGGAAAAAAAGTAGGCCTGTTGTGCAACTCAATCAAGAAACCGCAAGCAGTTACAGGCAGAAATGCGCTGGCTACAAAGCCAAAAGAGCTTGTTACTACCACTTCTGGCCTATTAGCCGTCATCAGCCAGCAGTACGGGACATGCACGATTTGGAGCCCCGCAGACTATCGCATAATAACGATTTTTAACATCATCCAAATCATGCATTTGGAACGACCGACTGACAACTGCTACTAAAACAAAGTGACCATCCCAGTCCCCTGTGACTTTGTGGCTACACCTTCTATGCATAAATGTACGTGTTTCCACATGTGGAAAAATAGGGGAAGTCGATTTCCAAAATAGTATTTTACGAACCTGTCGTTTTGCTTTTTAACAAAAGATAAGAGTTGGAAACATAAGAGATAAAAACATAAGGCTAAATGAGTATTATTGGCCCGCTCTTGATTGGCTTCTCGGCATGTTCTCCCATTGGTGCCTCTTGTTCCGAACGGTTTCCTATGGCGTTGACACGCCAGCATTAGGATTGCTCACGTAGGCGTTGATTGGCAAAACATTGACGGTTTTTTCATCGTTTAGTCTTCGGCCCTCCAGAATAATTGAGAATGTATGAAGGTGATTCCATGATTACACTCAAGACAATGCATGACCATGCGCGTTTTCAAGGCATTTTAATTCTCGACTAGGGCATTATTTTACACACGTATTCATATACGTCTGGGGTAGACGTCAGGGTATAGACGATCCCTGAAATACACAATCATTTACAACTAATACCGTTAATTTCAGCAAGGTAAATAATAAAGTATTTGCTTAGTAGTAGCTTGATAACAGCTTGCGGATATTACAAGATTATACCATATAACTGTAGGTAAAATAATACTAAAAACCGTTGGATCAAGCCTGAAGATTTTTTTCTGAAAGATTTACTTCAGGCTCCCACAGTAGTGTCCTCGTGAATTAAAAATGAATAGCTAAAATGCTGTCATGCTGTAGACGACATTTATGCTACGTGAGGCGACAACACACAGTGACAAACAACCTCCATTCAATGCATAAGTTGCGCGGATTAACGTGTTTTCTGTGGCTTCAAAATCTGCATTAATCTATGGCAAAACTTAGAAAGCAACTTAACTTACTACATTAGATTTAAAGTAAGAATGATGTGCAAATAACTGCGCATTCACTCTGCAAAGAAGCGGTGTACAGGCCAGCTCGACCTTCACGAACGACGAGGTCACAGTGTGGTGCGTGTAGAACGGCAACTTTCGCGTGATTATTTTGTAGTGAGAGCATACGAACACCCAGGATAATGCTCCATCGACTGTAAACCGGTCATCCATCCAGCATTTAAGCTATGCTCTTTTAGCGGTAGCTGATATATTTTCTGCCAGATCTGTAATAAAAATATCTACCTTTAATTTTTTTTTCTCTCTCTCTCTCTAAAATTCAGATCAAAAACTAACCACAATGAGGTAAGTTATAGGGCTTTTACACACTTGTACTAAAGTGCGACGAAGCATTTTAAATAAAAGTTTATCCAAGAAAAAGCTTTAACCTATTGTATATTTTTTAAATTTTCCTATTCGATATCAGATTGCCAATGATAATCCATTTAGTTCAATCAGTATCAGGAGACGTTTTGACAGTTAAAACGTACATAGGCTTCGAGTAAATTTATGCAGTAAAAAATGAAAATTATCATTAAACTGTACTTGATAAAGGTTTCAGACATAGTTTATATCTATTCTTATTGATAGCAGTCACGAAAACATAGATCAACTGGCGTTGGCGACCTTCAATGCCATGGACACGGACAAATCGGGGAAAATAAGCTACGCCGAATTCAAGGTCGCCATGCAAAAACAAGCTCAGTCTGGCAAGGTCAACGAAGCCCACCTTCGCGCGTTCTTTGACAGCCTTGACACTGATCGTAGCGGGGACTTGAGCCTCGCCGAACTAAAAAAGACCTTTAAAAGCTAGGCTCACGTTTTACGTTGAAAATTAGTTTATCAACATACAAGTCGAAAACCTTTTACCTTGTTCTCCTGTTGTTCCTCTGGTCGGGTGCAAAATTGACAGGACTTGTCATTTTAAGATGCGAATTTGGGAATTCTAATCGCTGTAGAAGTGTGAACAAATCTACTAAATGCACAATTCATTTTTCATTAGGCCGCAGAATGAAGTAGCCGCACCTCCGAATTAATTGCCCTAGAGTGCCTACTTAGCTGACTCAAGTGGTTGGAAAACGCATTTCAACGCTGCATGCGACTGCCGTCATTCATGGTCTGCAGAATTCCTTCGCATGTCGGAGGTTATTAAAGAAGGCTGGACTCGTAAACTTGACACAATGATAAATTGAGCAAGCCTGTTGGGCCACCGCTGAGGTGTGAGCACGAGGCCAGCAGGTCTACGCACCGGCCCAGGAAATCGCATGTGCAAGCCTCGTGTGGCCCACAGTCCTGGAGTTCGATATGACTGGTTGATGGCGGCTAATTAGCCAATGACCACCATGCCAGTCTCCCTTGTATTTTCCGGCAATGCTCACCTAGCCACTGTACGGCTGTAGGCGGAATTCGTGAATGGATCCAAAGACAGAGAGCGATGAGTGAGGCCCGTAACCGATAGGTGAGCATTCTTAAACTAATGCCAATATCCTGATCTAAAGCGGTAAGATACCGAGCCCGTGGCGCAGTGGGTAAAAACGCTGAATTTCTAATCAATAGGTCATTGGTTCTAGCCTTGGGTGGCACACCATTTGAGGTTGGGTATGGCTGGCTGATGACGGTGAATGAGCCAGAAATGGTAATTTCAGTCTATTTTCTCTTTGTCATCAATGTTCATAAATCCAGAGTATGCATACTTTAATGGGGCAATCACCAGGTGCGTTTATACAAATTCCAGATGCATATTTAGTCGGAAATGACGTCTTTTGCTCCCGACGGTTGGTAAACGTATGAGGCCACTCACGGGCCTGCGGGCATGGTTTCCCACAGCCAAATGAACGCCTAGGAGAAAAACGACTGAATTCAGGGAAATTAGTTGACACAGTTAGATAAGGCTTAAGTCTCGATATTTGTAGAATGAAGGTGCAAAAAGAACGAACAGTAGTAAATAAATAGAGAGTGATTAGCTGCCGAATATAGCGCTGGCATGGGACCAGAGATAGTGAGCGCTTCACAGTGACGCGTAAGGTGACGTACAGGAAACCGATGAGGTAATACGTAGCTCATTCATTCGTCATCAAGCAGCAGAAAATCGAATAATTGTCACGATGTCTGACTTACAGGGGCGAAAGACATAACCAGAATTGAATGTTTCAGCTCAGTTGATGACCATTTGATCCATCATACGAGCAAACATATTAGCAGTTTTCATGAGCACGATTTCTCGTCAAGATGGACGTCGCGCCCCTTATCCACTTATCTGCCTGGGCATGGATAAATAACTAATCAGGGATATTACCCTGATTTTTTTATAGCTAATATACACTCCAACGAATAAAACGCTTTGTTATCTCTTTTTATTCACCACATTTTGTCCACTTGGATTTAAGTCATGGCTTTTCGAAGAGGGAGATAAAATAAAAATGGAAGAAGTAAACGTCGGCGAACGTACTTCTTCGTTTAATCATCGTTCGGCCTGTAGAATAACAAAGGGGAGGATTTAGAAGCATGAGTTTAAACCAAAAATGCACAGTAAGGTTTTGGGGAACATGGGCTGAGGACATTCATACGTCTATTGCTGTCAATGGCTATGGCGACGGTGGGGGTTGTGAGAGGGAAACGGGGCGGGAGAGGGAGACTGGGATGGCGGAGGGAGGCGTCTGACAATTGGCTGCGTGGCAAATGTGAACAGGCAGGCTCGGTTACTCTTTGGCCAAGGGACGTGGTAGGTGTGAACACGCACGGTGGGTTAATCTTCGACCAAGGGAGCTTTAGGGTCTGTATAAACGCCTAATGCGAGCACAAGTTTGGGTTGCCTAGCCGTATGGCTACTGACTCTGCTGTCACAAGTATCCGCTGCCACAGGCACTTGAAGTGTCCAGCCGGCACTTTAAAGATTAGCCGGAATGACTTGTTAACCTCTACCCGGTGGCCGCCTCCCAACAAATGGGCCACAATTGCCCTAGAGATGAACTGTTGTATTCGTTCATTTAGCCAGGCAGGATGGCGTTCTCGCATCCATTAAATAGGCGCCTAGTATTTCGACCAGCATAACTTGCCCCACAGGAGCAAGTGAAGGCATAGATGCACACTAAAGAGATCTGAAAGGGCATTCTAACCTTGCTTTCAAGACGAAGAAGTGAAACGCTTGAGAAAACAAGTCTTATATTAGCAGCTGGGTATACGCAAGCGATAGCCACGCCTAAGCGATGATGTAGAAGTTCATTTGCCGGATCGCTTTGAAATGGCAGTTTACGAAATAATTCGTCCTTCTTAGCCGTCGGCAGCTCCAGTTTTGGCGGATGTTCCTCCATATATTTAATGAAACACTTTTCAGGAAAGCCTTCTTCCCGCAGAGCTTTTCTTATAAGGATGGGTTCGTTCTCCAGGGCGCCTGAAGTACCTATTCTCCTAGCTCGCTTGCTGAGGAAAGGTGCAAACTTCGTTGCGGACTTAGCGGGACAAAACAGTAGACACTTTGTGATGCCCTGTCCATTTTTTCTTACGTAATATATTCATTTAATTGTTCCATCAGGTGTTATCTTAAGAAGAACATCAAGAAAGTGGGGTAAAATTCCATACTCTTTTTCTATGAAGCAGTTGTAACGCTGGGCGAGCCTGATTCACTCTATCCTCAAGCTTTTCGTCGACTGTTGTTAAAATATCATCTACGTATCGAGCATAGGAATAAAGGTCCTTTAAAATGGAAAAGAGTTTGATTTTCTCTAGTTTTCTCATGACGACCTCAGCTAGTATAGATACTTGACGGTGATCCCATCATTATGCCGTCGATCTGGCGGTAAATTTACCATAAAATAGAAATTTAACATTTGACGTGCAATGATATAGCAGTTTCTTTAGGTCTCTAACCGGCATGTCACTTGGGAAATCCTGTCTTACAATCTCGTCCCATAAATATCTTATCGTTTCTATGAGGGGAATATAATTGAATGGAGACGATGCGTCTAACGAAAACATCGTCTCACATTTAAATTAGTGTTTCTTACGGAATGGATGGATGCTTACGTGTCCAATAATCTACAAGGTGCTATTTTATGTCCAATCGTCCAAAGCCTTTCTGCCAACCACTTTGCGATTCCGTGATATGGTGAATTGCACATGTCTTATATCGGTTGCAATAGAAAGTCTGGTTTGTGAATCATTGAAAAACCATATAGCCTTAGGGGTATGGATCCCATGGGTTTAAGAGCTGGGGCAACAAAATATTAATTTAAGACAGTTTACTGCTTAGACTACTGAAGTTTACGCTTGACCTGCGAATATGCGATTAAGACGTTCATGTTCGTTTCCAGAAATGCAATGACATCATTATTAAGCATTTTCCTTTTAAATTTGACCAGGATTTCACTCAAACGTATAATCAACACCCTTTTTTGCCCATCGAAAACATTAACACCAATTCTAATGCAAAAAATATAACTTCGAAGATCTCAGGTGTCCCATGAAAGGGAAGCCTCTGTGACGAACTGGTATAAGTTGTTAGCATAATCGCCAATTATTTGCCATTCTTGTCAGTTCAGAACTAATCTCCCTGGGAATATAAGTAAACATTGATTATTTAGGCGCTAGAAAACTGAACTGTTTAAATTAGGAAATATTGCAACACAAAAATGTCTAAGCATTTTTTAAACAAATACTACACTGGTTTTCATTGGACACAAAATGGTTAAATATATTTACTTATTCTGATAGCATTAGGAGGGACATATAGAACTAAAAGCCACGGTCAGGCAATGAATAAACTGACTGTTCCGTTCGCAAAAGCTCTCCATTTGGATAATGAAATATATTAGTAGTTAATGGACTCGATATTTTTTTCCTAACAAAATGTTTCATAAGGAAAGGTTCCCATTTTGTGTTTGAAGGCAATCACCAGTGCATTGTTGTGGACTGAGCAGCCATCAATATCGCCAAACTTGGAGTAACCGTATCAGGACACCATGAGCCTTTTTATATGGTCATCAAAGGCACGATGAATTTAAAGCTTTTAAGTAGGCACACTTAATTTTCTTTAGAATTAATATTTGAGAAAAGAGTATATTGAGGTTTTTTAAAAAATTCTTATTATGAACTTTGCATTCATACGCAATGTGCTGAAATTTACGAAAGATGGATAATCACTCGCAAACCAGAACTAATGCAAGTCCAAAGGCTTTAAAATACTTATAAAAGCTCGTTAAAAATGCAAAACCTCAAGGAAATATGAAACGTAACATTTCTTCATTTAGAAATACCAACTTTATAAAAAGGCAGCCTATGTCCAATACGTGATAAATTGCTGTGACTCTGACTAATTAATTTTAATATAATTTTCGTTTGATATCCTAAACATTCAATTTTATGTATATTAAGAGAACCTTCCATGCCCTAAATTTCTTTATTAGTAGTGTTGATATTGAAATATAGGTGAAAATGTTATGATTTTCGACGTTTTCAATCGCTTGGCCACAAATTTATAATCAGCACTATATGATCATCAAAACCTTCAAAATAAGATAGTTCTTAAAGGACTTTACGAAATGGAGAGTTTTTGGATCTTCGTTCTATTTTAACTGGCCTGTGAGGTCTGAGTTGTAGATCCAGCAAAACATGAAAACTAATTGCAGAGAGAAATGAACATCCACAACAAAAGTTCATAATAAACATGCCTAAAATCAATGAATTAAAAGTGATTGAAGTTGATAATTCACTTTCGAATATATGAATGCCATATACTATCTTCAGAGCTGATGCAGTAGATATGCTCTCTCTTATAATGTCAAAAACTTCTGAACTAGATTTTCGATTTGAAAAGATTGTTATGTGTTCATCTGATACCATAAATAGGGGACATTTCATGAAACAAAATTATGACTTTTGGATATGATAATGGATCGTCAAAACAACACTCTAGAAAAAATAACTTAATTAGTATGATTTTTCAGATTAATTTTTTATGTCCTTTGAAATGTCAAAAGTTTTTGTATAATAACTGCACAAGAAATATATTTTCGTAATTATATGTAAATACATTAAATGTTGAAAATAAATGCCTAAAAATAACAATAAACCGTTGTCATAAGTTTAAAATTAATGGATTTTTGTAACATATTAATTTGTTAAAGTTGCTTATAAAATATAGAACATGGTTTACATTTACAAACACTATGTGACCTTGTTCTCAAAGCATGGAAAAAATTGAAGATTATTTTAGACGTTGAACATACGACCCGTGAGTTGGAAACCCTAAATGCAAAGTAAAAGGCAAGCCGAGTTCAAAATATTTTAAAATTGCCAAAATGTTTTCTTAAGCCGAAAAATACAATTTCTTCAAGGATAAAATGTTAAGCAGTCTTATTTTGCTGTGAAATAATAGGAAGAAAGAAGTATTTTCCTATGTGCATACATGCATACTATTTACGTAGTCGTTTTGACAGAGTTTGTTTTTTACAGACGATCTGAATGAAGTTCAGTAAAAGACTGGCATCACAGCCTTAAGGAAATATACTGGAATTATGCCGTATGATACTTAATATTACAACACAACCTGAATACTCTTCTCAAATCAAAAACACTGCAGAATTTCAGTTGAAATTTAATGAGATTGTAAATCTACAATACTTCTGTCAGAAAACATGGAAGATAAATTAATCGTTATAATTATTTTAGGTGTTCAAAGGAGAATCCGTTGGCAACAAGAACGAGCTTTTGAAAGAAGGCTGCTCCACTCCACTCTACTCAGGAATATAAAAGTAGTATGGAAATTATTGATTATTGTTTAAATGAATCTGGAAGTCTAATTCTTCTAATAAACCTAAAATGACGTGCTGCTGAGAAATAAAGATCCATTGACACTAACAACGCTTTAATGTTCCAAAAGGAGTCAGGAACATTTGAGGAGAATCTCCTCTATGACCTAAAACAAAAATTTGCACTTTCTGCAAAATGAACTTGAACAAACCAGGAAGCCAGTCTCATTCTGTCTAGGCGCTTTAAGTTAAAAAACTCAAACCCTAGAGTTTTTTTTCAACACGAGTTCTCACCTGCAGAGCGGAACAAACGCCATCAACTTGTCATCTAACTAAGACGGCGGCTCAGCGAGGGGGAAACAAATTTGGTTAGTTACAACAATCAAGTGATCCATCGTCCATTGTTTTCGCCCTGGAGAGGCCCGTTCCGGATAACCACGCAGTCGACCCAGTAAATGGGGGCTCGCGCCTGACCGTTCGCACTTCCCGGGCAAACCGAAAATTAACATTCATGTACACAAATGCACAAAGTATGTTATCGAAAGCAATACGTAACTTTA
>WEDG01012035.1:0-39548 GCA_017591395.1 Schistocephalus solidus | reverse complement strand
TATGTACAATAGTTTCTCAGCGAATGAGTATCTAGTTTGCATTCAAATGTGTCAACAGTTTCTGAAAAGACCACCTCGCCAGGAAGTCCGTTCCATGCTCCAACGCCCCACTGCGAAAGGGCGTACCGATAAACCTCCGTGTGGACCAACTTCCTCTGCAGTTAAAAGGGATAAAACTACAGATTTTGCGTCCCAGCCAATTCAAAGAAGTCAGAAAATTCTAGGGCACCCTCGTGGCCTCTGACAATCCGGTAGGTTTGGATGAGGTGACCGCGTAGGTGCCTATAATTGAGAGGAAACAAATCACGTTTAGCCAGTCTGGCTTCGTTAGGCAGATGACTAAGATACTTGACCATCTTCGTAGCCCTCGCCTGCACTCGTTTCAGCTTTAGGTAATTCATTTTTAACCACGGACGCCAGGTCTGGACGGCATATTCCAAATGAGATCGAAAAAATGCCCCGTTGGTTTTTTGGAAGAGTTTCTTATCAATCTGCGAAAATCCACGTCTGAGAGCAAATAAGACCTGTGTCACGCGTTTACCTGCCTTTAAACACTGAGAAGATGGTTTGAGTGAGGAGTTTATTAGAACACCGGGGTCCTTCCTTACCTCGACAATTAAAAGGGGCTGCCCATTGAGAATGTATTGTTAGGAATCATCCTCCTCACTGGTCCTTCTGGTACGAAGTCTTTGGACCACACACTTCCCAACGCTAAAATTTAAGAGCCAACGAACAGACCAGTTGCTAAGACGGTTGAAATCCTCTTGAAGTGCGTGCCTATCGGAATCGGATCTGATGACCCTCCACAATTTAACATCGTCTGCAATTCTGACGGCTCTGCAACCAAGGTCGTCAATACATTCGTTAATGTACACTAAGAAGAGTAACGGCCCTAAGACGGAGCCTTGAGGGACACCACCTAGAACTGGAGTAGGTGTTGACTTCGAGTTATCGACGCACACAGTTTGTAATCTTCCTGTTAGAAAATCTGCGATCCATGTCAGCAGCATTCCTCTTAAGCCAATTTCGGATAATTTGTAGATGAGACGTTTGTGTGGGACACTGCCAAATGCCTTCTTTAAATCAGTGTAGGTGATGTCAATCCTACAATCTTCGTCCAATGTGCGAGTCCACTGCTCTGTGGAGAGCAATAAACTAGAAAGACACGAACGATTCTGTCTAAAGCCATGCTTGAGCTCTGAGAGTAATCAGTTTTCCACTCGTTTTTGCTCCATATTTTATCCTACAGAGGATCTGTGCTTTAATCTCCCACTTCTGGAGGAATTTTTTTCTCAAGATAACCATGTTACTCTCTAATACATTGTAAGATATTTATTTTAAGTTGAATATTGTACCATTGGTCAATATGGTCTTCAAAAGCAGTGTCTATTACTCAAACATTATACTGAACTTATACAGAACTTAAGGCAAAAATTTTACTTGCGTTGGATTAGACGTGTGTTAAAATATTTCCTCCTTATATTTTTTAGAAAAATCTTTATCTTCCTTCGGAGACGCCATGTAGATTACGGAATACCAGCATCCACAATGCGGAGGAGGAAAGATATTGGTTTCCTCAAACAGGTGCAACTGAGGGCAACGAAGATGGGCGTCGATTTTAAGAATTGACCGCACCAGAATAGCTTGTAAAAGCTTGAATTATTTCCCCATGCTGCAGGTTGGCACTAAAGATGAAGGCCACTATTGAAATTCCAGATTAACCGTGACCAAGGTTATTCGGTGATACCTGTGCATTTCTTCGAGTTTTCCTGCACAGCTCAACTGCGTGGTCAGCCGTAAAAAGTCAGACGCTTACACGTGGAACTGTATCACAAAATGGTTTTCTTCAGGTAACTATTGGTACGACCATGGTTAAGGCTACAAAGCGAGACGGTGATGGCTGACACCATTTTTGATTAAAAATAAAGGTTTGAGGGCGTCATATTTGCCAAAATTAATTTTGCTACATTAATACCTACGGTAATTTTCCTAACATCCTTCTTGATATGCTCTCCTTCCGAAATTCCTTACATTGACTAACGGCAAGTCGTTTTAAAAGGTGTTTAGGTGTTTGTAACTTACTTTTGATCCTCAAGAGGCAAAAGTTACTGCACACTAATAGGGTAAAAAATGGCGGTGTATACCACCTTTAAAATGTACGCATGTAAAAATGATTTTTTATCATGGATTAGTCAATCGTACAATGTTCTCAGCTTCATCTAACCCAGGCTGGGGCTCCTGAGTGGTTTGACCTTAAAGTCGCTTACTTTTTTGCACTCAGCCTGTGAAAAATCCCGTAAAAATAACTGCTGAATGAGAAGTTCAGTGTTTTTTCCTGCTACACAGTGGCTGCGCTTGGTCCTCACTCCGGAGGACAAATTTGGTGGTCTTAGTTGACTTTACGCATGCACTTAGACTTCTGCTTGACCTTTACCGATGACCTTTTAGGATGATGACGCTCCAATACTTACGCAAGCTGGGTTTTGAAGTATCTACGGGGTATTTGAACAGAATAACCGTCCGAGGATGATAGTATTGTTTGTGCAAGTTGAAATCTTGGCAGCTCAGAGCATCAACAGCATCAAGTTGATCAAAATACCGGGAACGATGAAGATACATGGAGGTCCAAAATTTGAATACAAATTTAAAGGTTGCACCAGTTTTATCTTGCACATGTTTGATGTCCTCTTGTAATTCTTTCGATATATGCTAGTTATTTGTATGAACTATATGGTTACAAGGCACACACATAAATTCCCTTCAAATAAACTGAACTGAATTGATCACATCTTGGATATTTAGAATTTATATTTGGTAAGCATTGGCAAGGCACTGTCTTAACAAACATTAGTAACGAAATAAAGTAATGACAATGTGTTTAGATAAAATGTACAAATACTAAATAATGTAGACAGAACTTGTCCTGCTAGGTCAAAAGTGACCGATGTTTTGACATTAATAGTGAACTAGAAAGAAAGGCAGGGAAAAACTCTTATCTTAAAAGGGAGGCAGAGTTCAAAAGGCTTTTTTTTCGAATAGAAGCTAGGAGAAAAAAACTGCTTAGGAAAATAAGGTCAGGTAGAAGAGAAGGGAAATACTGCAGTAGCATTTCAAAATGAGATAATTAAACGTCGAGATGGTTCGTTCTCGATCACTTTGGCGTATGAAAAAAATCTTACGAAAATGCGTCCATGAACTTGAGGCCTTAGCATCTTAGGATCCAGAATTTAATTCTGATGATGGTAAGTATCCAACGAAAAGGCAGCATTTTAGACTGTGGTCCACCGAATGTGTACGTCCAAATGACTTCATCATTCGGATGCTTGGAGATATGAGGTGGCAACATGGTTCATGGGGAACTCGAGGTTGCAAAAATATAGTTTCAAGAGGGCCACTTAAATTTCCGATGGTCCTTTCTCCGAGTCATGGGGAAAGCTACTGGGAAGAGATGAGGAAATAAAAGTTTAATAGGATCAGTGTTAAGATAAATTTACAGTCTTCGCTTGAATGCAGATAGACTAGTTAACGACCTAATTTCAATTGGCAAGTTATTTCAAAGAAAGCTATATCAAGAAGCAAAAAAGAGAGAACATTTACACGTGGCGGCTGCAGGAAGACGTATAATTAGTGCATAATGTCTTAGGTTATAAGGAAGACTAACGGGGGTAATGACAGAAAGCTTGAAGAGAATTGAGCTATTATTTAGTCGGAAAAGGAGACAAAAGCCTGCTTCCAGTCTCCTGACCCAAAGAAATTTTAGCTTCATTAGCTGGCATCTTGTTGCGTAGGAAGTAGTGGAAAGAGTCGTATACTGGAGTTTTTTGTGGAATATCTTTGAACATTTTCAACTTTTGAACGGCTAAATTCGTTTATTAAACTGAATATAGGACAGCAAAATTTAAGAATGCAAAGCACAAACATATGATAAAGTCTAAATTTAATTTCAGGAAGGTAGAAATTATAAGAAATAAAGCCACAAGTCTGAACAGCTTTGGCCGTAATTCTTTCAGCATGAGGCAAATATCTGATGGAGGAACATTCAGTCATAGGGCATTCTTTAAAAATAACAGGTTGCGGCAGCCGTGCAGGCCCAAAACTCATGTAGCGACACTTAGTAGGTGAGAACTCCATTAGCCATGTGGAGATCCACACCGAAAGAGCATCTTAGTCCGAATAAATTTTTTCAGGCATTTTTCAGTCGTTGAGTTCAGTATAATTCAGTATATATAAGGGAGATAGGCAGAGCCTTTGAAAACCCTATTTACAGATAGACGCTAGCAAGATAAGCAAATTTTACATGGTGATAGTCGTTTTTGTATATCGATCATTCTGTCGACTAAATATATGTCCATCAAGTAAAAATTCATGAAGTCTTCTTTTAAACATTTTGACGCTTTCAGCCTGAACAATCGAAGTTGGCAGTTTGTTCCGTTCTTCAATCACCCGTTGGGAAAAGAAGTTAGCCCGCACTTCAAGTTTTGCGTGTTTTCTTTTCAGTTTGTATGGGTGACCTCGGAGACTTGTCATGTTTGCCAATTCAAAAAGTCGGCCATCTGAAGAGCACAATCAACTCACCTGACCAGTTTGAAGACTAAGATCATATCCCTCTGTATTGCCTATAAGAGAGAGGAAAAGTTTTAAGTCTTTCTAGTCAGCCCTCATAGGGTAGGCATTCCAATCCGCTGACTAGTTTTGTCGCCCTCCATTGAACTTTCTCCAGCAGAGCTTAGTCATGTTTCGTCCAAGGGCGCCACGCCTGAATGCAATTTTCCAACACCGGCCGGATAAATGTTCCAAAAATGCGCCCAAAAAGCTATCCGTCAAAATTAACGATAGATCTCCTGATTGTGCCTAAGATACACATAGCTTTCTTTGCGATATTCGTACAGTGCGACGATGGTTTGAGAGTGGGTGTTATCCATATACCCAAGCCCTTTAGAATATTTACCTCCTGGAGTTGGTGACCACTGATGAAGTAATGATATTCAAACCTAATCATCCTTCTAAAACGACATCGCAGTCGGATTATTTGGCATTTGTTGAGATTAAGGTTCAGCGGCCACTCATCACACCATGTTTGCAAGCGATGTAAGTTTTGTTGTAAGTTCCGCGCATCCTCCGGTTTTTCAATCGAGTTCCATAACTTCAGATCGTCAGCGAACATTACCTTCTCTCATGTCAGACAATCAAGGCAGTCGTTCACGTATATCAGAAACCAAATAGGACTCAGAACGCTGCCCTGTGGAACTCCACTGTGAACGGTTTCCCAGTGAGACTTGGCGTCTCCGATACAAACACGCTGGCGCCTGTCTGTGAGAAAGTCGGCCAACCATTTGAGTAGGTTGCCAGTCACACCCATTTGACGGAGCTTAATGATCGGACGTTTGTGGTGAACCCTGTCAAAGGCTTTGCTTAAGTCAATGTAGACCGCATCGACTGACAAACCTATTTCGAATGATTTTGTCCAACTTTCCATGGATGAGAGCAGGTTTGTGAGGCAGGATCGACCACTTCGAAATCCATGTTGATATGAACTTAGCAAGTTATTCTCTTCAAGATGCCTCATCAGTTCCGTTTTGATTATCTTCTCCATCATTTTTCAACAGATACTTGTGAGGCTGACTGGTCGGAAACTGTTTGGTGATGTCCTCTCTCCTCCTTTATAGATGGGGGTTATGTTGGCTGTCTTCCACTCGGTAGGCAGAGCCCCCGCCTCCATCGAACTTTCAAATATCTTGGAGAGCGGAGAGGCCAGCTGGTCTGTGAGTTCATTGAGGACTTTTGCAGGTACACCATCTGGGCCAGATGATTAAGTATGCTTTAGCTGTTTCAGGGTTTTTCTTACTGCTTCCATTGGGAATGACACCGTGCTTATTTTGTTATAGATGTGGCAGTATTGCAGTATTCTTCCTCGTCAAAAGGTGGTTCCTCGGTATGCACGGACATAAAGAAATTGGATAAGAGGCTGGTCTAATCAGAGTTATCAGTTAACCTGTTAGTCTTTAAGACGAGGAATGCAGTCCCGATTTCGTTTTGCCTTATTAACGTAAGCAAAAACCTTTTCGAATTTCTTGGTATATCTTTGACTATTTCTGACTCAAAGGCTGATCTTTCTTTTCTCAGAAGATTCTGACACCGATTTTGCTGTTTCTTAAAAGCAAAAAAATGTTCGGGTTGTTGATATCTGGCATATGTTCTCCACAGTCTTCTTTTCTTCGTGAGATTTATTTTTATTTCCGATGTCACGCACTCGGGTCGGGAGACGCATGATCGCCATTTAAGTGGGCAGAATTTCTATACCAACTGCTAAACCAATTTACTAATGAAGAACCAGGCAGCATTTGGGTGAGGTGCATGTGCAGGGCTCCAGTCTATCCCATTCAGTAATTCTTTCATTTTTGGGATAATCCCCTTTCCACACATTTCTCTCCCTAACTGCACGACGTTTGGGTAAAGAAAAATGACTGTACTCCCAAGCAAGAACACAATGATCACTTCGTCCAAGTGGCACGTAAGAACTTAATGCAAGGATGCAATTGTCGTCTCTACTTATGATTAGATTCAAACAGCTTGACTGCTGCCCATTTCGATACCGCGTCTCCATTGTGACATGTTGGGTAAGAAACTCGTCATTTACCAACTGAAGTAATTTCTGTTCGAATGAATTTTCCGATCACGAGCAGTACATTGACACCCAATTGATATCGGGAGCGTTGAAATCTCCAAGTATTAAAAAGTGTTTGCTACGGCAGATTTTCTTTAATTCTGTGATGAATGCTTCGTCCGTGTCCGTTCGCTGTCCTGGGGGTCGATATACCACGGCAATATGGAGGTCTGCTTGGTTTGGGATTTTCAGTTTACAACAAAGTATTTCGCAAGATGTGTTCCTATTTGGCAAGGGCCCATCCGGAATGAAGTCAATACCTTCTCGTATGAACATTGCAATTCCACCACCCCTACGTCCGTTTCTATCCATTAGGATAAGCTGAAATCATCTTATCCTGACTTCTGTGTCTGCGATTTGTTCATTTAACCATGTTTCAGTTAGAGCTATGAAGTCAGGTTGTAAATGGTCCACGACCAGTTTGATTTCATCCATTTTGTTCAATAGACGCTGCACATTTGTGTACATCCTTTTTATCTTGTTTTCCTGCCTCGATTTCTGAAGATTTTTGGTTCTTTCTTCCACATGGCAATTATTGCTGGATATTTCACAAGATGTATCCAGTCTTCTGTCTGGGTTCAAATCTAAAGGCATTTGGTAGGGCTTTTGACCGGCGTGGTTGCCATCAATTTCACCGGATAATAATAATAATAGTTGTGTTTGATGCCGGTTTACAGGCACTGTCAGATGAAATATTCAGTGAGTAGAGGCTGGCAGTGAAAAAAATTTCCTGAATATATATCATTATAAGTGTCTTTCCTATCTTTATGTTATTCAGGAGAAGAAACTGCCGCCTGTAAGAATGATAGCAATTCAGATCAGGGAAGGGCTAACACAATTGCAGTCTGTATGCAGTCTTTCTGTCTTAGCTAGGAACCGGGATTCTGCCCCAGGCAAGAACGCATCCGTGTACGGTTACGCACTGTCTGCCGAAGAAGTCAAAGGGTGCAGGCTGCAGAGACGGTGCCGTATCCCTCAAGGTAACACCTGGGATCGAGTTCAGATGCCGCGCACTCCGTCGAACAGAAAAACAGATTCTACCGTGTCGGGGCCCAGAATTCTTGGAAACTGTTCTGAATGCAAAAAACTAGTAATAGTTATCTTAAGAAAAGAATAACTCCGCTGGGTTTTTATATTATGGGGAAGTTTATTCCACATGGCCATGGCGTTTACCGAAAAGAACCGTCGATACTTAACTGTGCGAGCTAATGGAAGAAATAAAAAAACATTGCGATGACTGCTGCGCCGAGGATGGTCAAGCTGCCTCACAGTGGTAAGGGGATTAGATGTACGCTTATTCAAAAGCTTAAACAGCAAAAAGAGTCCCTTCTGCACTCGGCGAAACCATAAGGGATCAATGTTTACAAGCCCAAAGCGTTCTTGGTACGAAAGATTACGGTGCTCAAACGATAAAATTCTTTTCGTGAAGAAGTGTTGGACCGATTCTATTTTCTTCCGTTCGCTAGCGCGCAGAAGGCTAAATAAAAACGAGCAGTATCCAGGCCAGGTCTAACGTACATTTTATAAAGGCGGAGTCTAATATCAATAGTTTTAAAATTTCAGAGGATAAACCCGGCAGTTTTGCGTGCTTTGGAGACAATCAGGGCGCAATGCTCTGAAAGATTGAGACCGTTGGAATATGATATGCCCAGGTCCTTAACAACGCCAGGTACATTTATATCGTGGCCATCTATGCTTAGATGAGGCTGATGGTTGTCACCTACAACCATAACGGAACATTTGTGCCAAGAAAGTGATAGGCGCCATGTGCAGCACCACTGGGCAAAGGCCTCGAGATCATTTTTTAATAGATCAAGCACGGTGTCGCGATCTGCCGGCTTGTATCGATAGGCAACTTTTAAATCGTCGGTATACATAAAGGGCCCACCATTTCGAAATAAACCTGGCACATCATTGACAAAAAGACAAAATAAAAGCGGGCCTAGCACACTTCCCTGAATAACTCCACTCTTCACACGTGCCGAGTTTGAGATAGCATTGGAGATCTTAACATGTTGTGTACGAGAGCTCAGGTAAGAAGATATTAAGCTCAGACGTTTACCAAATATGCCGAAAGAGGAGAGTTTCAGGAGAAGAGGGACATGGTCCACACGATCGAAGGCCTTGGTGAAATCTAAATAGACTATGTAAAGTGCAAAGCTATTATCCCTAGATTGGAGAACATGATCAAAGAAAGAGAGCTGACATGTTTCACAAGACCTTGTTCTGAGGAACCCATGCTGGGCTGCACTTAATAGGTTATTCTCAGTTAAATGATACATCATCTTATCTTTGATGAAGTTCTCCAGGATTTTTGAAGCTGCGGACAGTGTGTTGATTGGCCGAAAATCGTAAAATGACGTAGATTGGCCGTGTTTGGGGATAGGTAGAATGTGCGATTCCTTCCATACACTGGGAAAGGTTTCACTTTCAAGAGCTAGATTAAATATCTTACATAGATGTGACGGGAAAATTTCATTAGCATCCGCCTTTATAATACTGATCGGTACGCCATCTGGTCCAGGACTATAAGATTGACGAAAACGTCGAATGGCTACGGTAACGTCCCAGAGAGTAAAAGTTATGGTCTCGAGGACGGCACCGGTCCAAACCTGGATGGGCAGAGGGGGAGCGGTCAAATTTTCAATAAATGTTCTGGACAAGAAAACGTTAAAACTATCAGCCGTCAATTTGTCATCAGCTACAGGATTGCCAACGGAGTCCAGTAGTACGGGATGCCATGTTTTACTATGGGTTCTTATTGCGCGTGAAAAACGTTTCGCTACATTTAACGAACGGTTTTCGACATATTTGACCTCTTCGGCTAGTCGTTTTTCTTCGGTTAGTCTCTTGGCCTGCTCTAAAATACGGTGAATCAAGGGCAGAACGGAAATGTCGTTTTGCAAATGGAATCGACGAGAGAGTTTACGCAACCTACGGCGAAAAGATAAAAGGCGATAAACCTCATCCGTGACATTAATTAATTTCTTACGGGGAACAAAACTACCAGACAAAATGATCTGTCAGGGAAAAAACTGGTTTCTGCATCCTGCTTTCTTTAAGTGATGGAAGGTTGAATAATGCCCTTTTTTACAGTTTTAGTAGTGTGTTCAAATTGGTCTTCATCAGTGAGCCTGCTGGTTGATTTGCAGACATCTCTATGGATCTTTCAAACAGCGTGAGTTCTCCTGACACTGCGTTTGCTCGAATAGCACCCAGGAAACCTGAATTTGGGTTTGTGGCATCCAGGTCAGTCGATAAGTCGCAGGCCACTTTTCCGCCATTACTTTGCTGGCTACCATGTCCTGCTCCATTGTAGTTCGATGGACATGTATAGAACATGCTGCTGTCACTCGTCCATGGCATTACAGATACCTTATGATTACTGTTTTTGACTTTTCAGAGACCGTCGATCGCTGATTTACTTTTGTGCAGTCGGATTCTATGTTCACCAGATTTCCCGAACCTGGGGAAATGCAAGATCTAATTTCCTCCTCGCTTATTTTCTTTCTGGTCATCTGTATTTCAACTGACTCAGAGGTCTGTTCCAATGAGTTCGTTCTTTTTCTCTTTTTGTTTCGCTTAATGTTGTGTCTATTGACCTCTACCGTTTCCTTGCAATGATTATGGTCTAGCTTGCTGATATTTTTCAGTTCATTTGCATCGTATTTCGGCGAGTTAATTTTGTTATTTTTGATGAAGACTGCTATTATTTCCAATAGGAGATGAAAGTCTACTTCTAATTTCAAAACTCTGGTTGTGAGTCCTCGGCATCCATCACAGTGTGCCAGCCCTTCACTGTTTAGCTTAGTTTTGGTAATGTTCAGTAGTGCACTGCTTTCTTCAATATTGCTGCTTGGTGTTTCTTCTCGGTCTGCTGAGAGTAACTTGAGAATTTCTGGTAATTTTTTGTCACATGAAATCGAAAACGGTTTACAAAGGAAGAAGAGATCATTTTTTTTTGGAGGATAAACTATTTTTTTTGTCTGCTAGCTTCCCGGGCGTGGCCGAGTGGCCAAGTGCATCGCTCGCTAATCGAGAGGTTGGTGTTTCGAATCCTGGCCGAAGCCGTGAAAATGTTCTCACGCGGTCGGGTCGTGAACATTTGCGTTTCCCATACCAGCAAGATTCCTTAATGAATTTTGATGGTGATCTATTCACATGTGATCACGCACAAATTCACTTTTGTTTTCCAGTCTCCCTTCCCACAAAGCCTGAGGTAAAATGCAATATCCTCGACTTTGCTTACACAAAGCATGAATAAATAAATAATTTCGTAAGCACTCTAGATTGGCTAGTATATTTTCCATCAAAGATCCAAACTTTTTCCATGAGCTATTGCAGAGCCTCACAGAAAAAATCCAGGCTTTTATCTCGTTTTATACTTTTAATTCAAATACAGCTTCTTCTACTGCTCCAAATTTCTCCAAAAAAGACTTTTAAAATTACGAAAGCAACTTAAAGATCCATCTAAAAGCTCTTTGTCAGTTTACTTAAGGATTGCACAAATGTTTGAATAAGCATCGAAAATCAGGCTCGTGGGCACTAAGGGATGCCAATTTATTTAAATCTGTTGCTTAACTCTTCCATGATCAGTCATTGGCTAAGCGTTTGAATGTAACTCCACCTTTACTCGAATGTAACAAAAAATTTGTTACAGAGTATTTGGGCGAAGCTGAATTGTCAAATTCGTTTTTTGCCAAACACTTATCGGCCGAAACTAGCCTCACTCCCTCAAGCCAAAAACTTCGCCAAAAACGTCAACAAAAACTCTTCGCCAAAACTTCAGAAATTGGGCGATACTATTAACTTTCCAAAAATTTCCCAACTGATCAGTTCAGTGACTAGAAATGACAACCTTTTAGATTTAATTTTTACAAATGATGTCCACCATCTCTTAATGAATTTCCATGGTGATTTATTCACATGTGATCACGCACAAATTCACTTTTGTTTTCCAGTCTCCCTTCCCACAAAGCCTGAGGTAAAATGCAATATCCTCGACTTTGCTTACACAAAGCATGAATTAATAAATAATTTCGTAAGTATTTGAATTAAAAGTATAAAACGAGATAAAAGCCTGGATTTTTCTTTGAGGCTCTGCAATAGCTCATGGAAAAAGTTTGGATCTTTGATGGAAAATATACTAGGCCAATCTAGAGTGCTTACGAAATTATTTATTAATTCATGCTTTGTGTAAGCAAAGTCAAGGATATTGCATTTCACCTCAGGCTTTGTGTGAAGGGAGACTGGAAAACAAAAATGAATTTGTGCGTGATCACATGTGTATAGATCACCATGGAAATTAATTAAGAGACGGTGAACATCATTTGTAAAAATTAAATCTAAAATGTTGTCATTTCTAGTCACTGAACTGACCAGTTGGGAAATTTTTGAAAAGTTAATAGTATCGCCCAATTTCTGAAGTTTTGGCGAAGAGGAATTTGCCTGCAAGTCAATGTCTGGCAGATTATTTTGACATAAAATTGAGTCACACAAATTTAAAATAGTTGCTGCCGGTTAGTTAGCTGCCGGTTACGCTCATCAGTATTTATGAAAAAGGAAGATTTGGTGGTGGGGAGGAAAACTGGAGAGAAGAAACAAAAGGTTGGAAACAACATTGTTCTGGTCTACAACTTGTCGAAATGTACCTGTTAAAAGAACTAAGATTATTGTACAACGGCATATTTGGATGAAAACCATGGAAGGGAAGGCTATATTGTGGCGTGGGAAAAGATAGGGGGTGGTATAGTAATGCCATGTTGAGGGAAGTTAGCATAAATTGGCAGAAAACGTGCATTTAAAAAAGGAAAAAATTATTTCGAAAAACTGGTAACATAATTAGAAGGCTTAATTATTTGGGGAGTTCGGACACTTTTTAGGTTGGGAAAGATGCTAACGTTAGCGTTTGCGTCTGTTGTTGACGCTAAGTTGCTAGCAGTTTTCCAATCAGTAATGAAATTACTGATTTTAATGCGTGGCTTAGCCAATAACTCTGATATACTGGGGGTTTTCTTAGGTTTAGTAGATTTGACAGATATAGCAGGCTAGGTTTGCTTGGGAGGGGTAAGAATTGGCGTTGATACAATTTCACTCGAACCAGGTACAAGGTGAGTGGGTGAATATTCAGTTGGAATCAAAATGTCTGTTGATCCGGAGAGCCGTGGGCTGGCATTTGCTAGAGGGAAAACCTCTGTGAAAACTTTTGGTATTGTAGGTGTAGACCTAGTCTTCTCTTTTCTAATGAGGGTGAAACCCGACGTTCCATTGGGGTTTGGTCCCTACAGATAAACAACACTTTTTTTCAAATATTTAACTGATTGCTCATACTTAGAGAAAATAAGGTCCACTTCAATCGCCAGAAAAGTTTGACCAGAATTGGCAGGTTTTTGCTACGGGAAGACAACCTTTTAGCTTCAGCATCCAGGGGGATTTTACACGTAGGTACATGTTCAAAAAGAAAATTGAAACTTCTCTTATGTCGGTCATATGACTCAGTACTAACAATGTGTACAAACGGCTCAAGTTTCTCGCATTATTGAGATGTGAGTGAAGACAACTTTCCGTCAAAAATTGTACCAATGATCGTGAAGAGTAAACCATATTTAGACATAAAAAGTATTAAACTTTTCCAGGGCATCAAGTTACTATTTCTTCATGTGTACGGTGGGTTGCTCTGGTAAAAGTTTTACGCTAAGAGGACACCTGCGTCTGAGCGCTGACTGAGGTTTAATATTTATTTTAAAATATAAGTATTTTTCAAATCGATAAAACGAAAGGAAAATTGTCACTCGTGACGTTTTGCAGAATAAAATATGTACTTTTTGAAATAAATGTTTTAAGCAAAGCACTGCAAGCAAAAATCTGCTAGGAAACGAGTTGAAACTGGAAATAGAATGAGTGAAGAGGCTACGCAGGATGAAAAATTAAATTAACTGGTATAGCATCTACTGCAAATTATTTTTCGCGGAAAATAAGGTATAATTACAATGTTTCAACTTAATTTCTAGAATTAATCTTAGATTCCGTCCTTTGTACGTAAATCTGCGAGAAAATTAATGAGGCTATGCAGGGTGAAACAGTTTAAAACCGTATATTGCTCCCTATTGTCAATTGCAATAACTGCAGGTGTGCGCAGTTTATAAATAGGTAGAAATACAAATAAAATGTGAAAAATTAATTTAAGACTTTCGACAGGAAACGAAGAAATCAGTTTAAAATTCGAGAATTCACTTATCTTCGAATTTGGACCATGCATTCGACCTTGACCTTGCCCTTGTTTAAGAAACTTAGTTCAGTAAATTGGCAGTAGGCAACATCTTTTTGAACATAAATCACATTTAAGCTCGAGTAATGCTAAGGGATTTATTCCAAACAGCGTAGTGCGGGTCCTACAGCTCTCATTGAAGTGTAGCGGCAGAGGACTTCGAGGTTGGCACACCCACGGGTGAGTAACGCACCTGTAGTCGTTATAATACGACGCGCGTATTGAAGAGGGTCCCTTAGCACCATGCTGATCACTCAAAACAACATTTATTAGAAGGAACGACAGAAATGTCGGCAATGGATTCTACTAACAAGAAGGATATAAAGGTATGAATGGACACGATAGAAAGTAAGGAAGGGAGCGTAACATGAAGCTATGTCCCTTTTGGAGTGGGGGAATTGTGTAATGTCCGTTGGATAACCAGTGCGGAGTGCAACGCTGTGGGCAACTGCAGAGTCGGGATGAGGGGATGCTGACATTGAGCGGAGGATAACGATTCGATAAGCAGCGACGGTAATCGTGGGAACGGGAGTCAGCGCTTGAGAGCGGATCGGGGCCCGGCATCTTCACTGACATTCGATCACTCAATTCGCATCCGGGGTCCGCCCGAAAAGTGCTCCCAGTGCAGTTAGACAATTCTGTCGGAACTGTGGTTCGTTACAGAAGTATTAAGTGACTCATATTTTTTGCGCAGATCTGTCTATTTGATTATAACTTGATTTTGTATAAGTATTTTATGTGAAAATATTCCACTTTTACTCATTTACTAGTTATGCCCTGCCACAAATGTTTTTCAGTTGGCCACTTCCTATTGTTTTTACTAAGGTTTTTGTTATTAATTAACTTAGTCAGTTTTTGCCTTTTAACGTGTTTTAAACAATAGTATTGTTTAAGTCACTTTAAGTCACTTTATTTAGTGAAGTAGGCTTTCGCCCTTTAGCTGCCTATTCACATGCGAAAATGTCAATAGAATAAACGTTAATAGTAATATATCTGACAAATGAAAATGAAGGGTCATTGATATGTGTGGGCCAGGCGCTAGCTGCCACTGCTGACACAATTTTCATTATATATACAATAGTTTCTGAAAGGATCACCACGTAAGGGAGTCTGTTCCATGCTCCTACGACCTTCTCCGAAAAGGCGTTCCGACGGACGTCCGTGTGGATCAACTTCCTCTGCAGTTTAAAGGGATGACCCCGCATATGTTCCATCCCAGCCTTCTGTTCCTCGACAATTGAAAGGGGCTGTCCATTGAGAACGTATTGGTAGGAATCATGCTCCTCATGGGCCCTTCTTGTACGCAGTCTTAGGACCACACACTTCCCAACGTTAAAATTTAAGTGCCAACGAACAGACCAGTTGTTAAGACGGTTGAGATCCTCTTGAAGTGCGTGCCTATCGGAATCAGATCTGATGACCCTGCACAATTTAACATCGTCTGCAAACATGACGGCGCTGCAACTTAGGTCAACAAAACAGTCGTTAATGTACACAAAGAAGAGTAACGGCCCTAAGACGGAGCCTTGAGGGACACCACTTAGAACTGGAGTAGGTGTTGAGTGCGAGTTATCGACGCACACAGTTTGCAATCTTCCTGTAAGAAATTCGGCGATCCATGTCAGCAGCATTCGTCTAATGCAAATTTCACATAATTTGTAGATGTGACGTTTGTGTGGGACACTGTCAAACGCCTTCTTAAAATCAGTGTATATGGCGTCAACCATTTTGTCCGACGAATATTGTCCCCCTGTTGTCAGTCCTGCGTATAATTTTTTTCGTAGATTTCCGTTAGTCGATTTGATCTAGTGCAGTTCCTCGTAGCAAAGCGGTATAAGTTCAAGGGAACTTAAATATCTTGTTAGATTCCTTAACATTGAAAGCTTAAACAAACCGTATTACGGTGCTGGTTGCTTTTTAATTTGGTGTGTGCTTCCAAAACGTCGGGTTTGCACGTGCGTGCCGTTATTGTTTCTGTGACTTTTCTCCTCAAAACCGCTTTCGGAATTCGAAAATTCTACACATTTACATGAAGTACAGGCTTTAGTCTTGGTTCTAGCCCGATGTATTACCAAAATCCTAACATAGACCGCAACTTTTTATCGTTTGGTGTTGGTGTTCTTCGATTTAGGGCAAACGAGTGAACAGGCTAATAACGGACTCGTTTTGGTGTCCCACTTTAATATGAGGGTAACCCTGCTCAATATATACTTAACAACAATTCGCTAACTGATGGCTTGTCCATTCGCAATTGCCTTCCTGCGCGTCTGATAGCCTCTTCTTATCGAATCGATCGAGTGTATCCTGGAGAAAATGCTTTGGACGCAAGATGCTTCATAAACTGCTTCGATTTTTTGCTCACACGCGCACGTATAGGCTGTGCGCGTCCATAAAATGAGATTTTTTAATGGCAGAAATGCTCCTAAAGGAGGACTCTGGCTGGCCCCGTTTAACGTTAGTGCAATTTCACGGGCGGCCGCTTAGTGTAGCAGCCGATGACGTCGATGTTGGATAGATTCCAACCGGAAAATAACTGAACGGGTTTAGTAGATAGGTTAGATTATGTGCACATCGTCATAAAAAGGACCTAGACAAATGTATGAGGAAGATGTAATAACGGTAATTAACTTGGGGACATGTTACAAAAATATTGATTATAAGAAAATAGACTGTGTGACAACATTCTATGATATGTTTAGATAGACGGGGGCACCGACATATTGACAAAACTACTGTCGAGGAGTGCAGCGCTGTCGACAACTGTAGGGAAGGGCCACGGGACTGCTGACGAGAGAGAGAGAGAGAGAGAGCGAGTGGTACTGCGAGTTTTTCGGGGAGGGACGTCAGCGACTGCCAGGGAGAGGGACGCCGGCCATATTCACCGACATGCTATTACATCTTTTCATCCTAGATTCAACCAAAAGTGAATTCACTCCTTTTGAACAAAACTGTTGGCCGTTACGCAGGCATCGACACGACCCACTAACTCAATCGGGACTGCCAACTCACCCAATCAGATTACGGAATACTACCTAACTGCACATGTCTCTTGCATAAGCTCAAAAACTTTCTGGTTATGCTATTAGGATATGATAACATATTGCTAACAAGGTGTGTTACAGTAACGCTAAATTCGCTTTGACCACGCAGCAAGGAGAATCGCGTCGACGACCTGAAATTCGACAAAAATTAATCGATCAGCGACCACCATCTCAGCCCATTATAAAGCAACAATCCTGGATCATCCTTGGATTAACAAAAAATTGTGACTATGTTATTAGGATCCGCACGCGCACGATAACGCTCGTCTTATTCCTGCCTCTACGCTAATCAGCGTTAGACCTTGCATAATTACATCTCTACCCCTGTTTTCATAAGTTTGCTTTTTTATGCGTACGATTTGGTCTCGGCCACTTACGTCACTCCACTGCCCCTCGTGTCCGAGCGCCTCTGCATTGCACGACTGTTCGTGTGTCGCTTTCGCTGGCAGGCAGTGATCTCCCAGTGGGCTAGATTATAGTTAAGAAACTTATAAAGTCTGAACCTAACTGCTTTTTCACACCCATTATGTTAAATAAATACGCTGAGGTTAAAATAATTAATCGCCAACTTCATTTTCTTCGGTTCAGCATCGGTGATGCGTGTTACAAAGCTACCTTCCAATATAATACTCAGTCTGATCGGTAACCATTTGAACTAAAAATTTTTGTCGTGGAGCAAGGTTACGTCATAACGACCTTTGCACCTCAGTTTCTTACAAGGCGTTTGTTTTCTTCGCTTTGTTTTAAGTTCACAGCAACAACAGTTGTGTTGCACACAGTACGCTTCGCCAGCTAACAACCTTTAAAAAATATCCATTTAATTGCCCTCGCGTTGTTTCCAAAGGCTATGTTACTGATAATTCAAAGCCATGTTGGTGGGGATATTCACCTGTTGTCAAAACTTTTCCTTGATTTGCCGTTCTTAAATGACCTGCATTTTTGCGGGTTGCCGTGAAGAGGTTGAAATGTCTCGTTTAATATTGGGTGGCCATGTCGCGTCCGTATGACATTAAAAGGAACAGCCGAAGGTGTCCGAAGCGATGTCTACTAGGTCTATACTACAATTATCTTTGACCACAGTAACCCTCTGCGCTTGAGGCTGAGTTATGATGGCACCGGTGGTAACTGCTTTCGTTCCATCCTGCTACTCGTTCTTTTTGAGCCCCGCTGGGAGGAACTAGGTGCCTCCTTATTCCCATCGCAGCTAACTGATTTGGTGCTTTCCACACACCAACTTCTCCCTTTAGAGATTTTTATTCGAGCTACCTCCCTGCTTTTGCCGTTATTTTATTTTAACACCTGGCTCTTGCTATTTTTATGCCGAGATTTCTCTATTTTTGGTTCCGTGGCCAGTTGTGAAGCGTATTTCAAGACACTTTCGGACTAGCATGTAACATGCTCAGTTTAGATAACCTATTTCGGAACCACGCACAGGTCTGCTATCGTGAACCCAGCTGAGGAGTCTGAAATTCAGAAAAGAGTGATCGTTACCGTCTACAAAGCTCAGTATCCCCATACTTAGACCGTGGTAATCGAAGGCAAGCGACCTATATGATAGAGATAATCTCCGATTATGGTCGGCCGGCTGTCACCAACGCCATTAAAAGGAGTGGCCTCGCTGTCGCCGAAGTAATGATAATAATCCCCAACATCAGATACCAATTTTAAATTACTGTTTAAACCGTTGTCATATTTATTGATAAATTTGACTTTGACGCATATGTTTATCGAGCTTAGACTACGTCAAAATTCGACTTTAGTCTCCGAAGATGTCTACTGCGTACCTCACAGCAGGGTTGGCGTAGGGACGGTGAATTGTGTGCCAATTAGATTCGCGTTAGTAGACCTACACAGCGCACGACGGACCAGGTTTTCACAGCAACAAAAGGGGGTGGCGGAGCGACACGGATGCCAACTGAGAAATATGCGCTGAGCGCTGTCGATCTCAATCACTCTCGCCTATCTCAAGCACTACCCCACTGTCCTATCCGGTCAGTCAACTGCTGCCGAGCGAAAGCGTAGTGGCGGAGCTGAAGAGCCGGTCTGCGTGTGCCACAATCACAAACGGGGATGGACAGCCTTGCTCTCACTTCCGTGGGTGTGCCGTAGAGGCCGCATGGAGAAGAAACCAAAGAACGCATTTTCCATTTACCTGAAAGGTGCCGCTTCCTTACCATTGGAGGATGATGTGGGATGGCTTCGTGTGGGCAGGTGAAGAGCTCTGTGGTGATGTGGTTTGACCGGCGGTGTTTTACCGCAGGTTTTCATGGATGCGCACTTGGCTGAGTAGGCCCATGGAGTGACGGAGGGTGTGTGGATAGTGTGGTCAAATGATAAGAATGCGACGGATGCTCCTGACACTGGTTTGGCAGTCTTTGCCATGGATTCGCAAGTGACCGTCCATGTAGATGCGTACGCGGTAGAGAGGAGGGCAAATTGATTTTTAAGAATGCTAACTTACTATATACGTTAAGGATTATAGTACGTGACTGCCCAATTAATGTACATCTTTCTTTTCAGATTCACAATGGCTGAAAAGGATGCAACACTCGAATCTGTACTCTCTCGTTTAGGTAAGTGTTGATTATTTACTTACCTATCGCCGAAAACAGTACTTTTTTCTTCGTGCAGTGGCAAACCTTAGTACCTGGTCAAAAATTTAGTGGACTAAAGTTTTGTCTGAAGTACTTTTCTTTTATACACGGAGATTCTGACAAACTGGTTTCTGTGACTCGCCCCAAAGAACGCATTTGCGATGTATTAGACCCACCCGCAGTTATGAAATTTGCTTTATATATATGATAGTGTGCGGCTCACGTTTCAGCAGAGGTCTTATAATCCTTTTCACTCTCTTATTTTTCCTTGAGATGAGTACAATTCTCGCACAATATTCGTGAGCCACTTACCTCGGGTCTGTACCCTCAAACAACTGATGGCACTTTTCAAGAAATCAGTCAATGCGCGCTTTTCAATTGGGAAACCTACGGGTTCCAGCAAGTAAGTTCCTTCCTTCCACAGCGTTTCAATCAGTCTTCGCCTGGTCTCTCTTTTCTAATTCTTGATGTCTCAAATACTACAGTCGTCCCCCAGAATGATGATTTTCTGGCTCCCGAGCTTCGGCGCAACCGTTTTCTCCAGTCATGCAAATTCTGGCTGAAGTACGAGGCTTTTTATATTAGCTTGGTGGGGGAGGGAGTGGAATTGCGTTTGTTTGGCAGTCGCAACAAGCTACATCGTCCCCGTCGATACGATAGTTAATTGATGTACTTGCGTAAGGATCAGCACGTATCAGGTGGGGCAATGCCGACTTACGCATAAGTTTGATCATGGCGAGTGATGCCTTCACAATCACGGCCCAATCCGTTATTTTGGGGGCAGGCCTTAGTGCAGATGTGGATGGAAGTTGGCGCGGTGTCTACCTTGTTAAAAAAAACCAGTTTTCCATGTTTCACACGTGTTTAATGCACCACCAGATCCTACTCAACAAAAGATACACTTGTAATTCGGATCGGATCGGAAGTTGTCTTTGCCATCTGATGTATTCTTCAAAGCTCCTTGGGCAACTGTTGGTTTCAGGACGACAGACTGGACTCAAGGTCAGGTTTAAATCATGGTATTGTACTTTACCATGCATGCTATAGTAAATGTGCTCCTCAGCCACAGAATTGTGGCCAACTCTATTTCACACAAACGCTTGACGTCCTACGGAGCAGACGTTCTTCATTCAAGGAACCGGTGGTCATGATGACGGGGTTTTTAGCGTTGCTCTTGTTAGCCTAAATCTAAGTCGCTTGTTCGCAAAAGCCCTCACTTCATTTGAATGGATGGGGGCCACGCTTTAGCTGGACGTTTACTGGTCCTACCTTTTTGGTCCGACCAAGAGACCATCACCAAATGCCACAAAAAGAACGACAGAGCAGTGTTTTTAGTCCCTCAGTCAGTACTTAAATAGCCACAAAATTCACAATCAGTCCTTCAATGGCCACACAATATCACAAAAAACGACAAAGCAGTGTTTTTTTCCTTAAGTCAGTCCTTCCAAACGCGTGTTCATCGCCCGTTCACCCTAGTTTAGCTATGTTTCTAGAATTCGGTTGCTTGTGAGCCCGTTTTTCTGGCGTCCGTTGCTAGTGTTTACCGTCCACAGAAAGGAGAACATGCTTTAGCAAATCAGAAATATGCTTGTGAATTTTCGAACTGAATAGCATTACTGGCAAAGCCAGGGAAGACTGGTATGGCAATTTCTTGCTTATTAACTGTCACTAGCCAGCGATGAACGAGGACAACGGGCCCGTCGCTCATGGTTAGGGCGTCGGACCGTAGATGCTACCGTAGTGACCCACTGCTTTGGAGGTGAGAGGGTTGGAGCGGTGACTGGTACTCTTGACAAGGTGAGGGCTTAGAAACGTTTGCATCCAAATCGAAGTGGTTTACGCTCCCCAATGAGGGTTTCATGCCACCTGTGGATTTACAGTTCGGTCCCTAACTGTCGCAAATTCACGAACTTCGCACGAAAACCCTCGTTGCGCCCTCTTCGCATCACCGTAAGTTATACTACATTAAAGAAATGACTTATCTTTAAAAGAAGACTGTTTGGTTTATAAAGTATCATTTATTTGCCCAGAACTAATTTTTTATCGAATCCATCATATCAAAAAATGGCTTTATGACTGGTCATTTATTTAATGCATAATATAACTGACAACAGCAAAGTAAAATATTTTACAAGGACAAAATAATAAAAACAGTAAAAATACAGCGTACTAGTATTTTTTTGATTGTCCTTTAGTGTGTAATACTGCAGTTAATTGGGAGGACATAGAGACTACTAAGCTGTCGATTGGGATTTAGTCTATACAAACTCCGAATTTCGTACCATTTATGTGTGTTTCCTTGCTCTGTCCCAGTTTCTTTTGATTAGCGCAACGAACTTTTAAACGGGATTGAGGTCAATTTTGTTGGCAAGAATAAAAATGCTTCATAGGCTGCAAACGGAAGGGCTGTCTGGGGTGTAAAAAATTGGATTATCTGGCGTAAGCTAAATTAGCATAATGACTCCTTTGATCAAGGCACAGAGGCAACATTCGGTGTCTTGTTTTCCTTCAATAAACAGGACTGGAAATGCAGTGTTCTTTAGTAAAAGGCTTCCTGAGCCTTCAGTCCATTCAACAAACTAAAATAACGAGACTAAACGTACGCTGAACTACCAACGCAAATTTCGATCACGACTTTGTAGCTTATCTGGGATTGCCCCTTCCCCCCATGTAGTGAAGTAGTCTTCATTTAACTGTTCTGTCTTACCAGGCATTAGTTGCACATACCCCCGTTAGATTTTTTTATCAGCTTTGCAACCTGAGATAAACCATCTTGAGGCCGTAAAAGCTTGTAGTAAAAACTGTTAGTTCAACCCGAATTATCCCTTGCCACCTACCCCCTCGAATTTTATGCATATATGGAGAGCTCAACGAATTATCACGGATCGCACATCACGCCTACCCTCTTCTCATCTGCCTCCTCTCATTTTAGATTCGGTTTTGTTGAATTCAAATCCTCCAGCGAAGCCAAGAGGGCAAAGACCGCCTCCGAGTCGCTAACCATTGCAGGAAAGCCGGTCAGAGTTGAAATTTGTTCAGAACGTATTGTTCAAAAGGGTTCCGATGGAGATAAATGCTGGTGCCCCCCTCACAGCCGTACTCTCAGTGACTTTAATCTGACGACTTTGCATGTCTCCTGTTTGCCAAAGGATGCCACTTTGGCGGACTTGTCACCTCTCTTCCCGAAGTCTCGGAAAATCACCTTACCTTCTGAGGGACCGGACAAGTGTCTTGGGTAGGTTCTTTTAAAATGTCCCCTAGCATAGTCACCTTGACGTCGTCTTCACTGATGTCTCGAACAACGCCTCTACGTGCACTGACCTACGGCAGCGTAGCTAGCGAGCTAGATCTACTCTTCCGTCTGACCGGTTGTACTCGGTGATGACAAATTTCACCACCGAGTTTTCGTGTAAACACATGTGACCGAATTGGTCAATGCGGTGCCTGCGTGTTCAGAAACAGTTGGATCAGGTTAGACCGGATTAACAACCCGACGATGTGATGCTGTCTTTGAGGACTGTGAATCGTCGGGCGAATGAAGCTCTTGCTTCAACAATCCCGTCTACTTCTTAAAGATTGACAGTAGTTGAGTTCAGGCCTTGAATGTCAAAATCCGTTCTTCCTCTTTAATACTCCCTTCAGAAAGCTAGGATGGATGGGATTTAATTTTCAAACTACAATTTTACGAGCATGCGTCTACTTTCGAGAAATTCTCTTTAGGCCTGTACACTAGCGGGCTAACGTCAGGTAGAGAATGTTGGCCACCGAAATAGTTTGCTGTTTTTGATTTCCTGGGAAATTAATCGCATCTAATCGCAATTAATCGCCTTATAGGAGCTGAGCGAAAATTGATGGAAGTATTTGGGCTGAAGTCCATCAGTCACAGCGGGATAATCGCGTAATATTCATCAAACTGCTACCAGGCAGTGAGTAGTATGGCTTACAAAGTTTTTTCTACAATACTGGCAGCACAGGCACTAGCTAAAAGCCCAGATACGTGTTTCATTGATATTCTGCCGCTGTGTGACACAGCTGTGAAGGTTTGGCTCACCAGTAAGCCCCCTAGCGTTCTCCAGTGTGCTATTGTTCCCAGTTTCAGTTTTGAAATAGCTGCTTTTTAATTCCACCAGAAATAAGCTTTATAGACGCAGCTGTGTCCTGTAACGGTGGACTATCGGCAAAATACATATCTGGACTTTTAGTACGCGAGCTTCCAGTATTGTGTATCGTTTAACCTGGAAAGGAAATCATATGGGGGTGGCCGGTTTGGTGGCTTTAGACCACAGCCACTGTTGCGCCTGGTTTAGTTTTTCAGTGCCGTAAAGAAACGTCCTATGTTCCACTGCCCTGTACATTTTAAACCCTAATGTTGAATAGAATGCTACGGTGATTCCACGTTCCATACGGGGAATCGAAGCCTGCCTGACTACTTTTGGCGATTATTGCTGCAATTTCACTGTTATCCTTGATACTGCCTTAAGTTGTATCCGCCTCCCACGGATACGAGAATTCATCCACAAACTGCAAGCCGAGTTTCACTCAGTTGTTTCGGAGGTGTATGTTAATCACCTCGCAAACAATACTGCGACAACAGATGCCTCGGTGGCAGTTGCAGATGTCCCGGTTTTATTTTCACTTGAAAACATTTTTGCGGTTAAAGGCCACCGTGTTTGTAGACGTCTGCTGGATTCAAGTTGGCGCCCGGGTTTTACCACTGTCGCACTGCCCTGATCGCCTCTTGCAGGGGGAGTGGGTGCTTGAAGTCAGTATCGGTTTCCACTGGAGGAGGTCTGTTAATGCCCTCCTCGCTGACTGAAGATTGACGGTGCACTTAAATCGGTTGTTTGTCTGGAAGCAGAAATGTTTCGTCTGAACCGTGGGTAGCGGCGCACTTCTCGGAGGAGGGGCAGGTTTGAGGCCCTAGGTTGCTTTGGTGGTCGCGAAGAGGCTTTGCATTCCACTTTGGTCGGCGTAACCCGGCATCGGCATCGCAAGGATACGGCCTGGTTTGGGAAACTGTTTTGGGTGGACATTCTAAAGCTGACCTCGGACGCATTGTTAGCTCTGCGACCCGTGGTCTGTGCAAATAGTGCGCCAGCTAGCTCGGGCGTCTGCCACCGATCGCCTGAAATGGAGGACGGTGATGCGATGAAGTAGCTGCAAGGACCTGAACGCCGTCACACCACAAGCCAAAACCTACTTAAAGTGTGCTGCCTTTTAATGTATCTAAAACCATTTTCAGGTTCGTTATAAGAAAAATATAACAAGCCAGGATTCTGACATGCTGCAGACACCGAGTATCATAAACTAACAGGTGCAGCCATTCAGTACGAGAACTTACCGCAGCGAGGTAACAGAGCTGAGCTGCGCAACAGCCCTATTTGTTTAAGAGGAATCCCCTGCAAACTGTTTGGTATCCACCAGCATGTAACTACTCACATGCCTCGAAGACCAACCCTTTATTTTACCTTATTTCCTTGCAGATTTTTAGAAATTCCGATTTTTGCCTCTCCTACGCAAATCGTCATGCCTACACCACCAACACCTTGAGCCTTTTCACCTGGTGTCACGCTCAACCTATCCACAGAATTTAAATTTAGATATATGGTTTACCTATAAGATTTCAGTAGGAGTTTTGTTTAAAGTTGTTCCTCATCTTATACATCACGTGGACGGAACACAAATACCCCCAGAAGAACGTTATCAACAAAGACAAGGGAGATGTGACTGGCCTTTTTACTTTTAGCTGTCATCTGCGGGACTCGAAAGTGAGACCCAAGGCAGAACAGGACAATCGGGTCCCGTAACCAATCCATCAATATAAATGCACCCTTCCAGCTGGCCGTCTGTTCTTTTTTGAAACGACAAAACTACAGCGGATTTAAGACCCCTAGGCATCAATATGGAGGCTGAAGTTGAATGATTAGTGCACGTATAGCGGAAGACGCCCCGAGGAGACGTCACATTATTGCTTTCAGCTAAGCTGGTGAATAAATACCTGATGGCTACAGTTTTACATTAATCATGAAAAGTATTCATTGAAGCTTACGAGCTATCCCTTTCCTCTCTTTCAATCCTGCATAAATGCGCATATACCCGGGATATGAAATTGCTGGCAGTATTCAGCTGTCCATCTCTTTTCAGTGAATTTGCACTATGTGGTCTCCCAAGGTCTCTGGAGGTCGGGAGGATAAATGACTTCTGTTTGCTATGTAACTATTTTCCATCCACTCTGATTGTTGTTTGGTAGGTAGCGGCCATCACCGTGCGAATCTCCAATGTTTCCTTTTCACCCTGAGAGACAGGCCACTAGTAATAACCCCTAAATCACGTACTTCACCCGCTCGATTAGCTTTGGTCGTTTCCGAGTCCTCAGACCAACTAAAGCGGATCAAAAGGAGTCACGACCCAAAACGGCACAACCATCGATCCAGCACATTTCCACCTGCCACAGAGCCGAGGGTCCCTTTGCCTCGAGATCCTGGCGAAATCAATAGTATATACTATATACTATATATATATACTATATATATATACTATATATACTATATCATACATATATACATATACATACATACACATACATACATACATACATACATATATACATACATACATACATACACATACATATACATACATACACATACATACACATACATACATACATATACATACATACATACACATACATACATACACACACATACACATACACATACATACATACATACACATACACACATACATACATACATACATACACATACATACACATACATACACACATACATACATACACATACATACATACATACATACACACACATACACACATACACACACATACATACATACATACATACATACATACATACACATACATACATACATACATACACATACATACATACATACATACATACATACATACATACATACATACATATACATATATATATATATATATATATATATATATATATATATATATATATATATATATATATATATATATATATATATATATATATATATATATATATATATATATATATATATATATATATATATATATATATATATATATATATATATATATATATATATATATATATATATATATATATATATATATATATATATATATATATATATATATATATATATGAGAGTATATATATGAGAGAGAGAGAGAGAGAGAGAGAGAGAGAGAGAGAGAGAGAGAGAGAGAGCGAGAGAGTCTCCTTGTTCTGCGTACACGAATACACATTCTGAGACCTATGTCGTTTATTACGTCAAACCTGCGTATCTCCCAGTTTGACTAATTGGTCTCCGTTGTCTTTTCCTGTCAGACGGGCGCTTGTCACATTTGCCACCCCGGAGGATGCCTTGGAGGCCTTCAATTCCACACATGGCCGATTAGTCCACAAGTGCCCCATAGTCGTCAACTTCAAGCTGCGCGCGTCAAAAAAGAAGAAGGCAGCTCCCGTACCTGTTGCTGATGAGAAGAAGAAGAATAACAAGAAAAGGAAGAACAGGAAAAACAAGAAGAACAAGAAGCATGCACCGAAGACGGGCAAACTCCCGGAGGTAGAGTCTTTTATCCTTCAGAGGGGGTCACTACCTCCCTTTTTCGTTTTTTTTTTCAAATTTAAAAGTTTCCTACTTGCCCTTTTCTCCACCTCAGGCGTTACCTCCACCTATCGGTGGAAAGAAGGGCACACCAAGCAAACCGGTCTCCGCCGTCTTGGCTCCGTCAGCATGTCCAAAGTTGAAGGAATTCACGCTGGTGACGGACACACCTGTTACCAAAAAGGTTAGATTATTTGATTTTGGGATGGCTACCGTTTTTGCATACCCTAGCCATACAGTCTTCGAGAATTATGACCCACAACGAGCCGGTTCACACTCCCTGGACCAAATTTTCATAAATATCTGAGGCCAGTCAAGCAAGGCGTTCGAGCTTACTTTGAAACGTTTTTCTTCGCCTAAATCCAAAGCGTCGCTCCCCCCTGGAGGCGGTAAATTTTTTCGATCAAAATCTGGCTTGCTGTCGTCTGACAAGATGTCGTGGCGGTTCTTCGGCCTCCGTCGGTGCGTTCTTGATATTGGACATCAAGTTTTTCTCGACCTCACCCGAGCCCTTGCGAAAGCTCGTCGAACCTGGAGATGCATTTTGCCCAACTTACATGAGGTTGACTAGATCGATCACGATTACAGCCTTATCAGCTCCGAAATACTCTTCTTATATCTCCCCTTCACCTCCAAGTCGCTATATTTTACACAGAGTTTTTTTTCTATCTCAGAGGAAACGTCCGCTTTCGCTGTCATCGCCGACGGATGCGTCACCACCCAAGGCCGCTCTTAAAAGCGCACACCCAGAGGACACCTTGTCCTCACATCTGACGCCGCCTGTCTCCGCAACCCGTATGAAACCGTCCAGATCAGCGAAAAAGAAGCGACGTTCATCGGCTGTAATGCCGCCAAAAGTTGCCACTATTTGGTGAACCCTCTTCTACTCCCCCCTCCACACATTTTTTTATCAACCTGTTGGAGGACCTTTCCGCACTGAAATATTTGATGCGCCTTAAGTTATCACGATGCTGCGAAAGTCATGATTTGGAAGTCTAACAGCTGATGGGGACCCCTTGGTCCTCAAGGCCGTGTTAGCAGTTGCAATGGCTTCTTAAGGTGGCTGAAGTTAAGTCTGGTCCACGTCATTTGAGAAATAGGCATGCGTGTTTCACCCGTATACGGGAAGCTGGGTCCAATCGGCCACTGCGTCCACGTCATTAGAGCTTAATGGATGTGGGAAGACAGTGAGTTTAGAGTTGATGCTATGCAAACTGCCTTTTCTTTAATCTAGATGACACAGACGTCCCCACTACTCCTTTGGGTTAGTGGTGACATTCGTCGAGTCCGAATAACCAACTATTGTGATCTGAGTACCATTATTGCAGAGTTTTCGGGTAGCTCCCCATCAACCCTCTCGCTGCAGAACTTCATTGTATTAGTAGTAGTAGTAGTAGTAGTAGTAGTAGTAGTAGTAGTAGTAGTAGTAGTAGTAGTAGTAGTAGTAGTAGTACTAGTAGTAGTACTAGTAGTAGTAGTAGTAGTAGAAGTAGTAGTAGTATTAGTAGTAGTAGTACTTGTAGTGGTAGTAGTAGACTCGTAACTATAAATTTTCCCCCACTTAAAGTGGGACTGAGTATACACCAACCCCAGTAAATTATGCTGCGGTTTTTGTGCGCCAGACCGTTCGCGAGCAGTACGTGCCATTGCAAGGCTGTGAATTTTTACTTAATTTTTCAGAATGTGCGAAATCTCGCTTTGTCGGCACCACTGCTTAACTGGTGAAGCTAGTCACTTATGACTCCGCGATCGCGTTGTTTATCTCCTAGGGAAACTCTGGGAATGAAACATTCTGCCGACACCTCCAAAAGATCGTTATTGTGCATGTATCGTTTCAAATCCAATCGTTCACCGCGTAGACGACCTTGGGCACCTTTCTACTAGCACATAGCCCTTCGCTGTCTCGCCAAAGTGTGCATGAGCTCCGGAAACTGACAGGGCGCTTTGTCCTTGTCGAGCGGGGCAGTGCCAGTGAAAATGTTCGCCAGTTTTTTATAAAGTCTCATCGCATGCAGTACTTGTGATTAACGAAAATCCCTCTGTCATCTTAGTGACATCCAGAAGACAAGTTCACTCCAGCCGTTTACCTCTAGCTCCTGTTTGGGTTGATTTGACCGTACTGTTTCGGTTCGTTATGTTATTTCCTGGCCTGATACCGAACCGTTTGTCTGCTTAAATGTTGTCCCAAGCCCCAACACGGCAAAGAAGGCAAACACGGTTGGCCACAGAAAAATGTATTAAAACCTGCAAGTCATTCTCGATGAAAAAACTGTGTTTTTTATAACAGCTCGTTCAGGTTGTCTAACATGCCGTCCACTTAGCTTCCAGAGGACAGGGCTAGACGTGCTGAGCCGCATCTCGGCGACCTGGACCAATCGGGCTCTATGGAAGTACCGTTGGTCGCAGCCAGTGGCGAGACGCTGTCGACAGCATGTAGTCAGCACGCAAGGGGAAAGATATACGTGCTTTTCAGTGGGATTAGCGAACGTTTTGGGCATGTAGACAGGTCCAACACATAGCTGCGTCCACATCAGCTCACCGGCACATTTTTCTCACGGTACAACTCGTATCGAACGACCTGACCTGTGGTATGGGTTTTAACTTGAAAAGATTACCTAAGTATGGTTTTAATGGGAATTATTTTGAAGGCGAATCCCAGGATATTTCAATCTCCTCAGGATACCGACTTTTGAAAGAGTTCTCTTTTCGGCTGCCTGTGAAATCTACACTATGAAAAATATAACTATTTAAGTACTTCGCATTTTTTTCATTGCAGCTGGTTGGCAGCTTTTAAATATTACTGGGCTATCCGACTGAAGCTCATGGCCTTCGGCTCCAATATTCTTATCAATTTCCCGTCTGAGGCTAAAAAGCTTTATTCCGAGTAATCTCAGCCAAACCAGTGTATTAATTCCTAAGGAATTCAAAAATCTCAAATAAGTAAATAAATATATGGTAGGTAGCGCTCACCAATCGCCTTACGGCACCTGCTCGTACCGTTGTGCTCTCGACAGAGCCCGTAAGTAATCGCAAAGTGACTAGTAGTAGATGAAGAAGGAGACTACCGTCCGAAACGAGGGAGACAAGAAGGGTCATTTCTGGCTTATTAACCACAGTAGCCCAGCCATACTCGACCCAGGGTCTGCAATACTTGAGACGGGCTCGCGATCTTTTTTCCAACGCTTCAACCATTGAGCCACAGGCTTGTTGGTTGCGATTGGGTGTATTAATTATCATAGATGACGCTGACTGGTCGCATCACGGGTTCTGCTAATCCCGTTGTGCTTTTGGGCTCGATATAGAACTCCATACGCAGTCAAAAGAAAAATGGATAACAGTAGGTTATTTACAGCACCAAGAGAGCCAGAGGCTCCAGGTTCGTGTAATACGGGACAGGTGGTAATAGCGGTTTTACGGGTGGGCTTTACAACAGGTGTATATGGTCCTGTCGAAATTGCGTGTTGTACGCATCTGTTATAAAGACTCTAAGACTTTGATAGCCATAGCGGATAGCGGCTTGAAAGCCCTGGGATGACTTAATTGCCGGTTTCATCCGCATAGACTTCGGTAGGGTTCTGTTGCTTCGACATCAACGTGAAACATTCGCGAATTGCACACTTTTCCATCTTTGAGCATAAAACAAAACACGAGCCTGGGGTTTTTGGTTTTCTTGATGCTGTACGTAACATTCCGTTATATGAAACATGCGTTACTGAAAAAAACTAGCTATTTATAATCAGGCGCCCAAAAAAATACTTGAAGAATCCTTCCTTTTATTAGGAATGTGTCTAAACTCATTGAAGGACACTTGAGGAAACAATAAATACAAGTGGCGTACAAACCGACAAATAATTTACGCACTCAGCTTGTACACCCGCAGGATAGGGTTGGATATCTTGGTGAGAAGGAACTCGTCTACAAGATTCTATGCGATGCCTGTGCTGCCGTATATTGGGACCAAACATGAGACTGCCTCTGCACGACTACACAAGCATAAACTGGCAGGTAAGAAGCGAGGCCATGCACATCCTTGATACCGGTCAGACATTTGACCTGGACAAAATTCGCATCGTTAGAGTATGCTCTCCAATAAAGGCTGGGAATGTCTCGAAGCCATGCCCTCCAATGACTCACGCATCAATCGGTACAGTGAGTTGAATGTTGTGCGCAAATGTCTTGGGGTATATAGTAGAGAAGGGTAATAACCAATGTAGAATGATGCATACATCGGACGCTTACTGGCTCAAACACCGCTCAAGTATCGATTTTTTTAAGCAAGTTTGAAATTTTGACTATTTTTGCACCTTTAACAAACTATAATGACCACCTGGCGAACCACTGCCGAAAATGTACCCAAAGAAGTTTCCTACTTTTCCTAAGGAACCTACATCCCTGTAAATATATATATGTATATACTAATGTCATTTTTATCCATATCTTCTTTTCAGAACCGCTCATGTTGAGAGAACTTTGCGAAGAAGCCAGCTCATTTGTATAAACTGTAAAGCCTCCACACTGTCTTTTGTTTTCTGTCTGAAGTGGAGTGAGGGGTGGAATTACGGTAGTGGGAATTCCTAGTAGGATGAAATGGAATTGCCTGCTATTCTGTCCTCCGGCCAGGACAGATAGATAAACACCGCTTCCATGTGAGACTAAACGCCTCTTCTATGACCATCAAATTGCAGTTGCTCCTCTAATTTTGACCGATCGCGTCCTTCCCGATTAGCTTTAAGGGCACTAGACTGTGGTCTTGCCCTGTGACCCTTACAAGGATTGATTGACTTTCAACTTACGAATAGGCACGGACGAGTTCTTTCTGCGAATATGTAAGAAGTATTACGAGTAATGGATTTTTCATGCCAGTCTTTCGTAGAACCTCGAAGTCTGATCTTTTTAGTTGTAAAATTAGTGACAAGGCTTCCAAAATGGCATTCAGCGATCGGTGCTGCATTCAAATCTGAAGAACTTTCTTTCATTCAGCAGTGCGAATGGCCCGGCGCACATCACTACCATGTGACCAGATGCCTCTTACGTCAGCGGGAGGTAGCAAAGATGATATGAGCTGTAATAATGTCAGTCTAGTATCGAATGCACTTCTTCAGCTTTTGGTGCACTTGGATGACGTTGCATATTACGGCAATCTCGTTTTAACGAGACAGTTAAGTCAAAGCTGAGCCTTCAGAACTGTCACGTTTGAGCGGATGTCGGTGGAAGGTTGGAACCTTGAAAGAAACCGAACAAGTCGGTCTCGCTTGGTATCGCTGTGAGTGGCCGCATTGGTCTGTTGTAACTGATGTGACATCTTCGGTCGCTCTGCATAGTGTTTGGCTGGTTGAAGGTAGGCTTCCGGTGGGGTACTCTGATCGATTCGTCAGTCCGGATGAATTCGCACAGCGTCCCCATTCCTTCAACGTGTAAATGGCGGAGACTGACGTATGACGCGCTCTTCCTGGTACACGGTCACACAGGCAGTCTTACTATTTCCGTTTTATCTCTGTCTACAACAATGCATGGTACGAACACGAAGAGTCAGCATTGTTTCATCGTCTTCAGAAAAGCCTTATCAATCCCAATTTAAAACATTTATAGCAAACTAAAGTGTGTGACCACTCCAGCGAGTGAAACGGATGATAGGTATAATGTGTTTCCTACGTAAAACTTTTCAAGGGGAATGTTTTTTGTGGACGCTACAGACTACAGTTAGCAAAGTAAAATATTCAATTCTACCGTAGTAGATGACCTTGGTTATAACATCACTGGGAAATATATAGAACCCTGAATACCACGACTGAGGCCAATTTCCGAACTCTGGGTGCTTTTTGAAATAGGGGAACTCTTGCAGAGCACCCTGAAGACTTGATTATTTGCCTGGGGTGTCGAACCCTCATGGGAGCCTGCCAGCCGGACTGGCAGTCGAAGTGACGATAGAGGGCCATACCTCAATCGGCGAGTGGTGCTGCAAATTCAGGGATAGCTACACACTGTTTTACCCAGGCGGGAGGTCGGTTTGTCGATTGATTGAGTTGTAGTAGGATGCTTATCTCTCAGTCAACCCGCGTGCATCTCCTTGCTCGTGCAGTTATCTCCGACGGCACAAAATCGAGCTTGCAACTCACGATAGGTGGGTCCCTGTTGCACGACAAGTTCGATTTTCCACGATCGCAAGTGTCCTCCAATCTGACCGAGGTGCTTACAAGGAAGGCAGGCGTGAAACACGATACGCTATATAAAAGGCTTTCACGGATTCGACCTCCCTTAATCTTTATGCCATGAGCGTGAGGCAAGTATCCTGCTACCATCGACACTTGGCCTGGCTTAATCGAAATACTTTTGGTCGTGTTTAGACTACCATTTATTCACAAAAACGTCACTCATTGGGTGAATTTTAAGGTCAGTATCACAAAGTACGTGAATGAACCCACTGAGGAACAAAACCAGGGAATCCCATTGTCAAGTTTGCAAGGAGACAGCCGTATGTTACCGAAGTTTTTATGTCAAAACAGAATGAAGTGCTTTGTAGTAAACCTTGGCGGGCCCTGCTTCTCACGTGAAGCACACAAAAATGTCCACTTTCTCTGCACGAGTTCGCTATACAGGCAAATAGAAGGGAGTGTCAAGGGTTTACTGTTTGGATCGTTTCTCGTGTATATCCCGATGGGCAAAGTCGAGCAAACGAGTCCCAAAGATAGTATCAAAAACTTGATTTCTACGGTCGGTACATGGATGAGGCCTCTTGCCTGACCAGGCGCACCACCGAAACCGATGGCCTAGTTCAGCAGTTAAATGAGGTGCATTCCTCATTAATGTTTGCCGAATAACGCAGGCGCCTTCCTCGAGGTCCTTCTGCACGCAAGGTATTTCGAAAGAAAACCTGAAAGGGAAGAGATATTAATTTTCACAGTTCCCTTCCGCTCAATCTGAAACATAATTGAGCCCAGGGATTGGTGGCTAGAGAGCGACACATCTGCTCTCTTGAAACTGTTAAAACGGAGCTCCAGCAGCCGCAGGATACACTTCGTGAAAACGGCTGTCCGGAGAGATTCATCCTCCGGAGTATTAGGGCGCGATCACAAAGTCTGCCGTTTCTAGGCGACGCAGCAAGTGAATTAGTCAGACGTCTAAGGCCAGCTTTCACAAGTGCCCTCCACGCGGTGAACTTGTGCCAATTCTTTGCAAACTCCTCTCCCTATCGTTGGAGGGAAGGTAAAAACTGACTGCCGTTGCAGGCCATATCGGTATGTATTTATTCATTCATCTGCTGCTGTTGAACTGAATACATTGGCCGAACAACGAAGCGTCTGGATAAGGGAGTAAGTGAACACGCACCTGCCTGGCTAGGTAAAGGGGAAAAGCGACCGATTCCAAGTTCAATGCTCGCACAGCTAATCCATATGAACAATCAAGGTGAGGCCAAAAAACCTTTCCGATTGCCTATCGGGCACCAGTACATTACCCTAAAGGCCTAAAAAACTGGTGCTCTGTCTTTAGAAGACGTTTATGCAGACAGTCTGTCTTCCCTGACCGACTCCAGGTGGTGATCGCACGCTGTCACAAACCCCGGATAACAGTAACACGCATTCCGCGTGTAAACCGTATAGACAATGCTCACAGCCTATCCTGCACCGCTCCCCTCCTTCCACTTTCAGGTCCAACGTAATGAACACGCTGCCCCCATCATACAGGCGGTGTGGGAGCGATGAGTTTGACTCGATCTTTCTCTTTCTCCCTCCGGCGAGACACATATAAACCCTGTCCATAACTGACAAGTTCATTCTCCAAAAGCATATGTTTGCCAATTGACTTCCATTGTATATTAAATTGTTTTTGAATCTGCTTTAAGAAAACATTTTCGCACAGGATCGTCTCATGTGCGTAAGCTTTTTTGATCTTTCAGGTCACGGTCACTACCGTGATGCTGATCCGAGAACATGAGGTCATTGAAGCCAGTTCATTACCTGCCCAGCCCTTTCTAGATGTTAGGTCCGAGATGGCTTGTTAAAAACAATACCACACCATGATCACGAGTAGGTAGGCCTTATCAACTGAATGGAGCCGTTTCACTAGCACAGTGTCGGGGCGGCTTGCCTCTGTGGTCAGTCAGCATGTCGATTGGAGAGTGGCTGACTTCCCCGACCAATATCTGAATTATCTTCGATAGTCACACCATCGTCCTTCTCATCATGTCACAATGAAGATACGGGCGTAAGTCCTGATAACCTGGAGGGCAATGGATTCGGCTACTAATTGAGCGCATTTGTAGCAGCTGCTCCACTGGGTGTCGCTCATCGAACAGCTCCCGGTTTAGAATGGTTATTTTGTCCAAGTCAACAGTGTAGCCGGGCGCTGTGACGTAAGCGGTGCGTTAAACGTTACGTGCGGTGTTTCGACTGGGCGCATGCTGGTTCAGAAATCCTGAGTGACGCATGCAATCTGGCCGTGGTTAGCCAACGTCCTCAATTAGTTATCAGTGAATGTATGTTGAACATTCACCGGAAGCCGTCAATACAAATCAGCTCTCTCAGTGTGTGTTTGTACGCACAGCTGCTGCCGACTACTGGAGTGAGAGTCAGGTTCAAGAGTTTCGTTTTACCAAGACCCCTACAACACTTAGGCATGCGAGTTCCGAGCGAACATGCCCTTTGCGTGCAAATTGGACATGCTTTCCCGGTAGTGCGTGGTGCACGCGAGCGAGATCTCCAACTATGTCGGTCACTGCCACCAATCCCTGCATCAGACCAATGACCGGCTCGAACTGATGCCTGGGAGAGGCGAGAGTGCAGTTGACCCCGAGACTATGTCCCCACTTCACTCAGTTAAAGTTCCTAATTTTAAATAATCAGACACGTTTTTAAAACGTCATGGTACACCAAAAAGCCGTGGCATGGAAGGTTGCCAACTGCCGGAAAAACTCGATCATTAGGACAGAGACTCAGGATGCAATGGCTCCTTCTAAAGGTGGTCTCTATTGCGCCCCCATGCAGTTGGGAGCAGAGCTGAGCCTATCTTTTTTGTGTGAAATTCTATTTCATCGTGAGCGAACCAGGCGTGTGTGTGGCACGCGTAGTTGGGTTAGGTAGCTCCGTTAAGCACCACGGCCGATAGCACCTCTGGTCTTTTTGAGTTTTGTTTGCCTCCGAGCCCATGTCGATGGGGGAGGAGAGAATGTGGCAGAAACCACGCAAGTCTACCATCACTATAAGGTAATTTATGCGCAAGGTACCCTCCCTGCGTACACCATGTTGTTGGGCACATGTCGCTTACGATGGACTAACCGTCATCTGTCCGCAGAAACATTCTGCAAACACATGACGAGAACAGGTAGCACACTCTTCTAGCTATTTCATCTCCGATCTGCGTGCCCAGCAACTGGCCTTATGGCAACAGACAACACCTAAGCAAATAGTACCTCTTATCTGTATTTCTACGCGTTGGCTGACGGCGGAAAATATGTTTAACATTATACTTCAATCCTCCTCTCTCTCTCTCTCCCTCTGTAAATGTCCGTGGTAATAGTAGAAGGAAGATAATTTACTACCGTGGCCCTTCTGAGAAGGGTTATTTTTGGCACGTGACCGTGACGCCTCCACAGGTATCAGTATTCGCTCCCACAGTAACCTAAATTTGTCACGGATAGCTACTTGGGCCCTCATTTTGCTTGGTGTGTGTGTTCACAATTCGCAGCCCACGTAGGCACTGTTAGCGTCCCGTAATATATTAAAGTACCTCAGGTTTATTGTGGTGAGGAATGTACTGAATTTCCGTGGAGTATGGCGTCCTGTACACTCCCAGTACATTAATCACTGCATTCCTCACGCGCTTTGACCCAGCCTGTGAAATTACCTCAACTCGTGTTAACGTAACAACCAAAGCACCTGCAGCATTACGCAGCTACGAGTGTTCGTTCAGGCTTATAGAATTAAAATTATGGCAGTCGCGATTTTTTGAGTAGGCGATCATTTGCAGGCTGCTGGCAGTCCTTCACGCATGGTAATTTCAGAATTAGCTTACGTGTACCAAGTTTCCTTGTAACAATTCATGTTCGTTGGTTGACTCCGTCAGAAATGTCACTTGCCGAAGATAGACATCCACAAATGTGATTGGTTTACTAATTTCTAAAGTCCAACCAGAGTGACTGCACGATTTGTTGATTGAAAATGGGCATGTTGCTCAATATGCCCGCGAATTTGACATAGCTTATACATTTATTATACATTACTTATACATTTCATTGGTAGTTTTGCAGTAACGGAACACTGTCCACTGTGTGTCCCACCGTTGGGTGGGCCTAAGGACGGTGACCTGCGTAGCATCTGAACACTAAATGTTAGTCCCTATACTGAAGGCATACAACTTGTAGATTGAAAGCTTCAAAGGCAAACGAACCGGTAGATCGGCCTCAAAATAAGTCACGAAATACAAAGATTTTTCGAAAAACCAAGCATACATACCACTGAATAAAAACTAGACGATGCAAGTTGCTATCAAGTAGGTACAATGGGGGGCGGGAGGATTTCGCTTAAATTTTTTGGATTTACAAGGGCGTTGTAACTCAATAGAAGAAATCCATCCTTTTGCGTCGTAGCTCCTAAATTTGTAGTGAAGCATCTGGTAAAATTTTTCAGTTTCTTATTTTACGCATTTTATTTTATTATTATTTATTTCTTTTGTTTCTGATAGAAACCCGTGCTTCCAATATATTCAAAACCAGCTAATATTATTCTTGTTTAGAGATGGAAAAGTCGGAAATTCGTACGCGGAAGTAAAGCAACTAGCTTGAAATATTAATGGTTTATTTTGCTCCAATATTACTACACAACAGACAGTAAAAATTTGTTAGCAAAATTTATTTTGACCTCCAGAACGAAGAACGCAGTCGAGCAGAATCAAAGGTGTATATTGACGAACTGAATGTTGCCGTTGAGCCAGATTCACCTCAAAGTGTACATAGATTATCGGTAATGTTTGGTGTTACCAAGCGAACAGCAGTAACCCGCCTACCTGAAGTCGGTAAAGTGAAAACGTTGGATTTGTGAGTGACACTTTAATTGAATGAAAAGCAGAAACAGCAACGTTTTGAAGCTTGTATGGTGTTGTTTTCTCGTCACAAGATGGTTTATTTTTGAATCGATCTGCAATGTGCGATGAAAAATGTACCTAACAAGAGCAACACAAAACCTTCAGCAGGTGAGTTGACATGAACAAGCCATCAAAACACAGCCACAAGCTTAGCAGACATCAAAATAAGCTAGTGTGTGTGGTTGGTGGTCTGGTGCGGGTGTGATCCCTAATGATTTCATCAATTCTGGCTTATTTATCATGACAGAAGTATACTGAAACCAATTCAAATATAACATTTGAAGAAGACGCAATCGCTATAATACGAGTACAATACATAATATTTTTATGCGTGTTTTCTGTAAACTATATGGTAGGGACGGTGACTTGCGCGTGAATTAGTGTAAAGTGATAGTAGCCTTGCGCTGCAGCTACCGCACTCTCTTCTCCTCGCCCACCTGATCCCGGTGTCAAGACAGAGTCAAGAAGACCGAAGATGGGAGAGGGCGCAGGTGGCTGGCACGGTTTTAGCTGCCCCTGGGTTTACCACCATACCTGACTCGGATCCCACGGAGTGGGAGTGCCATAAAGGCCACATTAAGAAGGAACCATTGCAGCCTGACTCTCAGTGCGCCAGTCAGCCACTCCACTCAAAACGCACATTGGGCTGACTACGCGGTCCGAGTGATCCCGTCAGTTGGCAACCTTCCAAGCCACGGATTTTAGCGCACCGTGATAGTTTCAAGCTCGTCAAATTGTCTATAGTAAGAAAACTTCGCTGAGCTGTTGACCTCACTCTCTCCCCCACCCCCACAATCAGACCACCATCCGAGCCAGTCAGTTGTCTGATGTGGGAGTGGGCGCATTAGCTGACGGGTCGGTGTACCCGTCTTCGCGCCACAGCTCGACCTGGCCCCCATAACGCACACACCAGGAATTACTTACTCAGGGGATATGTAGGAGCCATCGCCGTCCGACTCACAGTCCACTGGTCAGCCACTTGACACACACAGCACATACACTGAGCCAACGGCGTGGTCTGGTGTAAGCGTCAGAATGGCAGCCTTCCAATCACGGTTTCTAGGAAACCGTGATTTTATCACGTACATAATGATTATTAAAAGGGTGTTGTCTATGCATTAGTGTAGATCGTGTTCGCTTATGTGGCTTAGCCTCCGGTGGTTTACCACAGGTTGTCGTGGAGGCGCATGTGTCCTCGTAGACCCACGTGCTGTGTAAATGTGCGGGAGCAGTGAGGGCAGTGGAGGCGGGCACGGCGACTGTATGTCGGA